>JAABNW020008457.1:0-10123 GCA_015164035.2 Radianthus crispa
CCCTCCAAATTCAGCTGCATTCTGACGTGCTGCAAGGGGTCTATAGAAGAAGTGCAGTATTGCTGGGTGATCAATACATTTCAAACTAATTATGTATCTTAGCCTTTTATTTCAAAGACAAACTGCAAGAGTATAATATCAGGCCAAGAAAAAGTAAATGATGCCAAAGACCAACTTATACAAATTATCTACGAAGTATTCACAATCTAGATTTACAAGTCTAAACACTGCATAGGAGACTTCCACCAGCCTAGAAGTTTTCCTCAAACTGACATGACTATATTTAGGGAGCTGGTCCCTTCAATTTAATTGAATTGTATGCCAACTTTTATGAAAAACCTATAGCATCCCATTGACATTGGCATGAGCACTCCTATTTATGTTACTGTGTAATACAGAATTTTTTTCTTGCAGTTCTATTGATACAAGCCAGTAGTTGAAGTTTAATCAAATGTCTTGTTTGCCAGTGATTTGAAAGACATTACACTTCAGTTTAAATGTTTGAAGACTGAGTTCATTAAGGTTACTTGGGGACTGTGAGAAGGTGAATGGGGAAGAGCACTAATCATTCACTGACTTAACTGAGCATTCCCACACTTTTTACAAGTTACTTGGCCTTAATCTCTTTGCACTTCAACTACCTAAGGGAATCCTACAATGCTCATTGTTACCGGTACTGAGTATTAAGAGTAAACTCATTGCCTCATTTCCATGTCATAACTATAATTGTCTTCATCTGGGTGAATAGCGATTATGGTAAAAGCTAGCAATTTCGCAGTGGAGATAGTATACCTCTATTTCCATAAAAATAAACGAATAGGGAAACTATTCTTGGACGCTGCAAAAGCTACTAAATATCTAATTGAGGATTAGTCAATGTGGCACTTTGAACTTGAGTGACAAGACATTAGATAATAGCTATTCCAAAATGACAGATGTCAGAGTTTACTAAATAGTTTGACAAAGTAAATTGAAAACAAAACAGCAACACGTTTGATATTTTTCATATACTAATGATGTCCTTTAGACTACTTTTATTGGTGGATATTCTTATGAACAAAAACTTAACATTTTCCATCTCAATTAGATATTAGCTAGCAAACATATCCATGAATTGTTTGAACTTACACATAGATGGGATTTCCTAACGTTGCTCACTGATATGGCTAAAAAAACTAAAAGCCCTTTAAATTTCTGAGCAATAAGATGAATCTAGAATTAAATCTAAAATTGTTTGTCTTACGATCTTGAAGGATCAAGATGCCAATACAAGAAACATCTGCCGATAATAATATAAATCAGTACACTGCTAGAGATATATAGATGTAAAGTACATATCTAATGTGTTATGATATAATGTATTGGACCTCTCAAAGGCCCATCAGTTCTGAGCCTGATTGAAGGTGGCTTGAACTTAGTCAAGATGCTGACAAACGTCTTGCCAAGATGTTATAGGTAAGCTAAGCTGCATCAGGATTATGAGAATACCAAGAAGAGATTCAAAACTACTGTATAAAACAGCTTTTGTAGACCAAAGCTGATGATATCAAAAGGCCATGTCCATTGTCCTGAAGTATTATAACAAGATGCATAACGATTGTGGAGAGATTCTTTTTTAACCAGTGATGTTGTCTGTTATGATTCTTTCTTCACTACTATTCCTGTGGCTTCCATAGATTGATTAGAGCCAGATTGTTCTCCCTTTCCTTCAGTTTTTACATTATCTACATCATTCACTTTTTTCTCTTTATCTTCTTTCTCAGACTCTTTCTTGATTTTATCTTTTTCCTTCTTTGCTTTCTTTGTAGCCAAATCAGCAGACCTGGAATAACAATTATTATTTTTAGAACGATTCTGCTTGCTGGTATCGTGAAAGATCCCTAGTTAGGCTAAACAAGCTAGACATGATGGGATCATTTGATTAATTCTACATACTTGTCCACGGCCGATCTCTTGTTGCCTGTTTGCTTGACAATCAGTTGTCCATCTTTCAAATCTCTTGGGTCTAAAGAAAGGCATATGACAATTTATTTTTAACTTTAAGAAATTTCTACATGCTTATACTATACTGCTAATAGTAGGAGTGGTTATGCTAATCAGACTATGCTGCAGACAATGATCATGATGGTAGTTGCAATGTTAATGGTTACATCAATTGGTGATGATGATGGCTGTGATGGTAAAGATGATAGTGATGACACTGCTGATCGAGGTAAGAACATATTAGAAACAACATGCTAAAAGAGGAGACAACTATACGCCACTACATAGTTTAAAAATCGTCTTCAGTGCACATGCAATTTTATCCCGGATTTCTAACTTTGTTTAATCTAGAACAAAAGGTTAAAACAAAAGAAGGTGAGAAATTCAGGATAATCGCATGTGCACTGAAGACCAGCCTTAACTGAACTGGCTTACTCAAGTACTGGCTTATTTATTACAAAGCATGAATATGTTACCTTGTAACCATCTGACTTGTGTTGCAGGGCCATATCTGAGAAAAAAGCAATTCAATGTTATGAGGAAAATGAATGTAAAGTACTGTATTTACTATTTAGTACTGTATCAAAGAAAGTATAGACTATGGCATGTTATGCTTCGGTTATATTTAGAACACTCACCCTTTATCATTTTTTGCAGCAATTCTAAATATAATGGCTGGCTTTGTAGAAAAGTCAATGTGTGCGCTTTGAAGTGTTGCCATGGAAACAGTACAAGTAGGCTGGGCACCACAATAGACCCTTACGAAAGCAAGCTGTACTGGGTTATTGGGTGTAGCACCACTCATTCCACTCATTTCCTTGATGTCTTGATTTGAAGACTGGCTTCTAATTGCAAGGTAGACAGAATACTCTGTGACATTGCCAGATGCATTTGATGGTGCTTCCCAAGACAAGTGAGCTCCATCACCATTCTATAACAATAGGAATTCACAAGTCAATAAAAAAGGTGTGATACTATGTATTTAGCTGTCTATATAGAATGCCTGTATGAAATTATGTGTCAGTCACCATTGTCTAGCCTCCTCTGCAGGCATCTCCCTCTCTCTCTCTCTCTGAATTTTCTTTATTTATTCTGTGGGCTTCCTGTGCTTTCCTTTCTGACTGAGGTGGATTGAGGCTGAAAAAGCAAGAAGGCACAGGAAGCCCATAGAAGACACTGGAAGCCTGCTCCCCCTGCAGAATAAATACAGAACGAGATACCTGCAGGAGGCTAGTCATTGTCTGAGGAAAACTGAAGCTTACCTTACTAATTTTGATAGCTGATGGTGCACCTGGAAACCCTATAAGTGTACAAAAATCAAGTTATCATAAGTATATATGAGTAAAAAGGCTAAGAAAAACTGAGCATCCTGCATGGCATGTTGAGCAGGATTTTCCATTGCTAGGGAGCCAAGGTTACAGTAGGGATCCAAGGCTTGAGGACACCATGTTTGAATTGCATCTGTTGATGTTTTTCTCTCATCTGCTAGAAGTAGGGCTTCTCCTTCCATCAAAATCAACATGTGAGTTGAGTGTTGTGTGTTCAAAATACTGAATATAGTAATTATGTAAGTGAAAAGTGTCCCCCCTAGTGCAAAAGCACTAGAACAACTAGACATTTTAGTAAGAGAGATTTGATTTTGAAGTAATCTACCTGGCAGGCATGTTTTGAAGGCTGAAACATCACTAAATGGTCCTCTACCACAAGCATTCATTGCTGCAACTCTGAATTTATAAGCTGTGCCTGGCTGTAATTCTTGCTTTTTGGGTGAGCTTTGTTCAGTGTTAACCACATCAATCTCAGACTACAAAAGCAACAGTATTTAAATAAGTCACATTATTTACAAGTGCCAACTTTGTTAGGATCACTATCTTGAGATATTTGAGAAATACAAGGTAATCTCCATGAAAAACAATATTGTTATAATTTGGCAAGAACTTGAAGTCATGATAAATCAGACACTATAAAGGATCATAGAATTCAATAAACATGTAATGATACTGATGACACTGATGATGATGATAGTGATGATGATATACATACCTCTTTATTACTGTCAGATGTTAGATGGTAAAGAGTAACAAGCATGGTAGTGCCTTTCACAATTCCCACATCATACCAGACACTTTGTGGGACAGTCTTCTTGACAGCAACCATTTTGCTCTGTTTTGGATTGACCTTTGAAAATAACAAAATAATATTTGAGCAAACATCAAACACAGTAACCTATGCCAGCAAATATGGATCATTAGGATGATAAATCCCTTACCTTTTGGTGTGGTAAAATCTGTTGCTTGGCATTAACACTTCCATTAACTGACACTGCAGGGCTTGCCTGTGATGTCGAAATCAAACGAGCTGCTAGTGCTGCTGTCGATGTGGTAGTTGGGGTGTTGACTAATGGCTTGAGTAAAGTGGCAGCTGCAGCCTGACTGGGCGTGGCCATGCTTGCTGATATCTTAGGTACAGCATGACTTGTGGAGGGTATGGTAGAAGACACTAATGGAGTCGTCAAGGCAGTAACAACAGGGGTACTGACAGGTTTTATTCTATTTAAAGGAAGAACTGGTGGTGTCACAACACTCACAAGACTGGGTTTAGTTGCCATGGTGATGGATGACTTGATAATGCCTGGGACAGTCAAAGTGCTGCCACTAGTACATGCTGGTGTAGCTAGCATTGAAGTTGGAGCTGTGATAATTCTTTGAGGTGATGCTAAGACTGTCCCTGTTGCCTTGGCAACAGTGGAAGGTGTGACTACCTTAACCCCAGTTGGAATAGTTCCCTGGATAGTATTGGTTGCTGGTGTTAGAGGTTTTGTTGGCTGTTGCAATGTACTGACTATTGTAGGCTGTTTGATATTTGCAGCAGCAGTTGCAATTTGCTGCAAAGAGACAGCAGAAACAGTTTTGGGAATATTTGATGCTGTCATCACCTGTGTGGTTCCTAGGACCTTTGTTGTTTGAAGTGTGGTCTTTGGTACAGGGGTAACTGTGCTTGTGGTGCTCTGAACTGATGACTTTGCAAGTGTGACTGAAGGGACAACCTTTAACTGGGATCCCAGCTGTGAAACAAGTGTGATTCCTGGTGCCTTGACTGTGCTTGATGTTGTTGTCCCAGTTCCCTGAGCAGAAGATGCAGTCGTTGTCATTGAGACTTTAGCACCAGACTGTACTAGTGTACCAGAAGACACTGTAGTTTTGGTGCCAGCTGTAGTAATAATTGGAACAGCCTGGAAGACAGTAGAAGCCCCAGCTTTTATTTGCTGAAGCTGCATGCCAGGTGGAAGCTGAGACATAATACTTTGTAATGCTGTCTGTATCCCTCCAGGTCCAATGGCTGTCAGCTGACCAGAGGGGCTAAGAACCTTGATCTGAGTTCCTGGAGGTAGATTAGCAGGCAGTGTAACTGGTAAAGGCTGTCTAATCCCTGTGGATGGGACTTTTGTTACAGGAGATGGTGTTGGCATTGGCACTTTTTTAACAAGTGAGCTTGTGGTGGT
This sequence comes from Radianthus crispa, assembly GCA_015164035.2. Taxonomy (NCBI): domain Eukaryota; kingdom Metazoa; phylum Cnidaria; class Anthozoa; order Actiniaria; family Stichodactylidae; genus Radianthus; species Radianthus crispa. The sequence continues at coordinate 5,486 of JAABNW020008457.1, forward strand.
TGTGGCTGTAGCTGTTGTAGCAGTTGTGCTTGGAAGTGATGGTCTTGCTGCCATGCTCTGAGTGGCTGTACTCATCACTGGTACTGAGACAGGAGTAGTGACTCTTACAATAGTAGCTCCTTGAAGCTGCGCAGTTCCTACTTGAGAGTTCACAATGATTGGACTGGCACCTTGTAAACCAGGACCCTCTAGCTTCATTACAGGTACACCTTGCGCATTTGTTATCATGGTAGCATGAACCCCTGGTGGTAATTGCATGGGTGTTCTCACAAGAGTTACTCCCTGAGTGCCGACACTTGTTGGCTGACCTTGCACAATGGCTTGAGTAGGGACAGTGGATTTTGCTGAAGTGGATGAACTAACTGAGCTGGTAATGGTTGTTGGGACTACTTTTTTCACCTGTGGTGTTCCAGTGATTGCAGGAGATGTAGGAGTTGTGGCAAGTTGACTCACTTGAACAGTTGCAACTGGGCTTTTAGTGGGGTTTGATTGAGATACATTAGCTGCAGCTGGTACTTTCACTTTCTGTGAACTTGTTTCTGGTGCCTTAGCCAGAGAAGAGATAGCTGTAGTTACCTTAGGGACAGACCCAGGTACAGAATATGGTGTTGGCATTGTTTTCCCTGGTATTTGTCCCTGGAGCTTTGTAATGCTTGGGTTTGGAACAGAAGCTGGAGGTTTAAGAGGAGAAATGCTTGGACTTGTTGATGTTCGGGCAGAAAGACTTGGGCTTGCTGTTTTCAAAGCTTGCTTAGCAGAAGTGGCATGAGGAGGTTGTTGAGAGACAGGTGGCATCTCATACTTTTGGAGTTGAAGCACATATGCATCAGCTGAAGTGGATACAGCAAATAATATAATAATAAAGTTAGAAGCAAAATTAATTTTTGGCTAAACAAGAAGGATCACAGAAAAAGAACAAAGATATCGGGGTAATCCACCACGGGCAGAACGTAACCTGAGCTGAGGATGAGCAAATAATAACTGGTGAGATAAAACAAAGAACGTAGCTCACATGTAGAACAATACACATTGTTCACCATAATCCATGCTTTCTTCGTTTTTGTTATTTTGTCCAATCCCAGGCTTCGTTCTACCAGTGGACACCAACCCGGATATCAACTCACCTGTTGCAACTGAACCCCAGCAAACCTCAAGGGTGGTTGTACTGGCGCGAACAAGCTGTACTCTACTAGGAGCTGGTGGTTTTGCTGTAGAACAGATGGTTAAAAATAAAGGTTAATCCTCTCTAAAAAGTACATAGAGTTTGTTATATATCAAAATAATGTGAAACTACAATGTACCAAATGCTCCACGGGGAGCACGGGTGGCATAGCAGTGAGAGCGCTCACCTCTCACCACTATGGTCCAGGACTCAATTCCCGGACCTGGCATCATATGTGAGTTAAGTTTGTTGGTTCTCTCCTGTGCTTTGAAGGTTTTTCTCTGGGTGCTCCAGTTTTTCTCCTTCCTCAAAATCAACTTCCAAATTCTAATTTGGTCTTTCAGGAGCCTTGTAATTGGGGTAAAACCTGAACAGTAATGCTGAGCCGTCCACCTTGGAGTGGTAAAGTGTAATAAATAACAGTTTGAGTATACCTGTCTCAAGGAACCAGAGATCCTTACAGCATACCTATGAGCAGAAAGCCATGTCAGATATATTACAAGATAAAGGTAGGTAAGTAGTCAATCAATTAGTCATAACTGTGCACATATATTTTAATACCTGGTTATTCCAGGCTTTTCTGTATCCATCTCTTCCACTCCACACATACATCCTTGTATTGATCTGAGAAATAATGATGTAAAAAAAATCAATTGATTCAGCCATTTATGATATCAGGCTTTATGAAATAGGGATGTATTTGGGGAAAAATACAATGCTATTGAAAATTTCACAAGGGTGCAATACTCACAGATACAGCACAGTGTCCAGCTCTTGCTCTTGGCATTGAGTCATCAAACTGGTCCATTACAACATTTTCCCAGTACATGGAGTCTATTGAACAATTATAGTTAATGTGTCTAGCTATTCTAAGAAAATAATGTATAATGACCTTAAATTCTTGTTACATTTTTCAAGGAACAAAAGATGACCTTGAAGCACTTTTCATGCACAAGATAATAGTTTACTATACCTAAATTTAGGCAAGCCAATGAATTAGTACACTTCCATTCTTTTTCATGCTGTAAGCCTTTGACTTCATCCATCACTAATGGCACCCATCCACCAAAGACATACATCCTGTTAATGTTGACATATATATATTTTATGAATGGCCCTAAATAAGTCTATAAATCATACCATATTATACTATCATAAAAGGCATGACAACAGCAAATTTTATTTTGTATAAATGTGACTAACTTATTTCCAATTGTGGTTGCAGAATGAAGACTTCTAGGTAGAGGCACAGCTCCACGGGAGTTTGGTTTTGACCATGTCATGGTATCTGGAAAGATATTTACATCTCAATACAATTCTAATGAGATACTGGCATTAAGAACAATAATCAGGTAACTATGTAAAATCAAATCATACCAATGTCTAGTTGATACAGATCTCCAAGTCGGCAACCACTCATTCCACCATAAACAATCAATCTTGAATGCTTGCCATCCACAGGGGAGAATGATACACATGTGTGGGACTCTCTTGGAGATGGAGGGGTGCCAAATGTTGTGGGGTATTCCCATAGTAGAGAACTGCCACTCTTTATATCAATGGTATACAGGTCATTCAGATATCTATAAATTGATTAGCACATTTCAATTCTGCATATAACAAATGCAAATAATGATTTACATAAATAACAGAAATGTATGTTGGGCTTCCTGTGGATACAAACCACAGGTAACCCACCCACTAACACAAATCTTTTCTCGGCAAAGACTACTGGGTAAAGTTTGAAAGAAATATAAAACATACAAAAAAGCACATAAATCTGGGAATTCAATTAATGTCTACTGACCTTGGTATATTATTTTTGGGGTCTTCACTGTCATTTGCAAGGCCAGCAAATAAATATGCCTTGTGTCCAACCAGAGTAAAGCTATGGCCCAGTCTCGCACAAGGAGGAGGGATATTTGAATTTTTAGGAGGTTTGGGCTTAAGTTTTTTCCACTCCCATCGGCTTGCTTGCAGCTCATATAACTGTAACAAAAGCAAATAATGGGGAGAAATAAGTTCAAGAATGCTGACATCAATTTAGGTCATGTGTGAGAAGCATATAAAAGAACTAGGATTTTGGATTGACAAAAGAAAAACATTAAAAAAGGTAAACTAAATGACTTTTTCCATGCCATAAGTACAAGATCTACAATTATCTTCAGGTTTATTTATTCTCTTTCAAACATTGTAAAAATCAGAGCCATAAATAATATTTTGGATTCAAACACGTTGATTTGTAACTCGAGTTAGTTCCATTGGAAAAGAAAACAGCTGGCTACTAAATACTAGGTTTTTCATGTTTTCTTTTTTTCTTCAAAATGAAACATTCTTAGTACCAAACTAAGAAAAGCCTTTTACAATTGCAGTAATCAAAACTATAATAAATTAATTCATTACAAAAAATGGAAATTCGACAAAGCCATAAGAAAGAACAAAGCCAAAAATCAGATGTTATTAGAGAAAAATCATTTCCTATCCCAGTTGTAGCAGGGGAAATCCTACGCTTTGGGGTCTTTAGAAAACGTTAATTCTTATCGTCTTAAAAAAAGATATTTTCGTGATTAACAGAAGAATCGTGCTCTGACCTTTTCAAAATCCGAAATCTGACCGCTATTCGTCGTTGTTTACCTAATACTGCTTTATTCGTCTCGTATTGCAACTTGGCTCGATCGTTAAAAAAACACGGCCAATAGGAGAAATAAAACAAATGATTTTTTGATATAATAATGCGCCCATAAAGAGTTTTTGTAAAAAAATGATATTAAAAATTGAACATTAAGAGTACATCATCTTTTTCAAAAAGTACAATGGCGGCCGGAAGGGAGTTCAGAGTAAAATGTGTGTTTTTTACGTCTTACAATGAGAAAACGAAAGTAGTTCCTAGCAAAAGGAAAGAATCAACGCTGAGAAGCAATAAATGTGAGTGTTGAACTTGTAGTAGATTGTGATGATGCCCAGTAGGGTTATGACTAACCTCGTTAGAATATCGTCCATACTCGACCATTCCTCCAAAAATGATAAGTCTTGTTCCATCACAAATAAACCCGTACGCCGCGCATCCTGGCGGAATATCTCCCCTTACAGCTGGCACAAACCACTGATTTGTAGCTGAAAATATCACCCAACAAAACAAAACGATCAACGTTAACAACATCTAAACTCTAAAAACAAATCACAACGTTGAACTACACAACACTCTGATTCGGCGCCAACGCCAAAGAGGCCGCCATCTTGTTCGCCGCCGACGCTGTATTGTTTACCTGAGTTATAAACGTGAAGTTCGTCTACAATCCCTTCGTTTCCACCGCCAAAAACGACCATGAGCTCTCTAATAGCCACCGCACGATGGCCATGCCGTGGACGCGGCACAGGCCCGCTAGAATTGGAGATTTTTTTCCATTTCATGGTCGCCGCCATGTTGTTGTTATCCGGGCCATCGCAGTGAACAATAAAACACTACCCAACATGCA
>JAABNW020008790.1:0-11432 GCA_015164035.2 Radianthus crispa
GAATGGGAATTACAGAATAACCATTTAAATTCAAAACCATTAATGGTAAGAGTTCTGCAAAACCATTAATGTGTTTTTTTATTTATCAATGGTTTTTATAATAAATGGTTTATGGAAAAACCATTAATGGTTTTTTCTTTTTTTCCCTGTGCAGTGATGACCTATGTGCTAAGGAATTACTCCTAATCACATGAGCCCACATCAGATAATTGTACAGCCAATTAGGGATGTACACATCAGCAGTCCTTGTACAAACTAGTTTGCAGCTTTCTGGGAGTGTCTTGGCTTTCACACTGTTGGCCTCTCATAGCATTTTATTAGTTCTATGCAATTGCCGTGTGACTGCCTACCCACTCCTATAAGCAGTACATGGAGCATATTTGTCAGGGGGCCTATGACTGTCTGGGGGCATCCCCCTGGAAAAATTCGAAACTATAGCCCTTGAAAATGCAATTTTCAGGCATTTTGAGGGGCAGTGCAAACATATTTCATGCATCAAATTTATGGAAATATTATGCAACCTGACAATGAGAAGGCATTTCTGATTGTGATAATGGACGTAGATATTTCACTTCAACCTGATGAAATTATTGGGGGAGGCCTAACCCCTCAGCCCCTCCTGCTCTGCAGTCCCTGATAAGTAGTCATGATTATATATGTACCTGATCTTAGTCTCTATCATTATATGTCAATGGTAATTAGTGTAAAGCCTCATGTACTGTTTAGTACATGTCTTTATTATATGGCATGAACTACTTCCAGTGAAATCTCATGCTCTGATTGGCTGTTTGGCGGGCGAGATCCAGCATAATGCCCATGGTCAATACGGGAACCCCCAGATACTTTTGAAAACCTAACTTTCAAAATAAAAAATATCATATATTAAACAATTTATTAACCAAGCTTGCTCTGTGTGTCTGTCTCGAGGTTTTTATTAACTAACAAAAACAAGAAAGTCTTTTAGAGTCTGTTTCATACAGTATTTTTTGCAAGGTAGAAGCTGAATATTGCTAAGAAAGTAGCCATAGTAGGCTTGGTCCGTACAGAAAAGACCAAAGTCTGTTATTTTCCAGTACGGACCTCGCCCTCAGTTAATAACTAGTAGTTAATATATTGATATTTAGTCTATGATTGTATGAATATGTTATTAGTAATAGCAATAAAGGCTACTGGACCCCAAGGCTTGTGTGAAGTTATTAGGATTTAGAATATGTGTTGTCAAACAGCTCTTACATTATGTAGTTTAATAAGTGGAAAGAGAAAGAGCGATTAGGACTCATTTGAGCATACATTTAGCTTATCTTTCAAATGTTTTGACAGACCAAACTGTCTAAACTAAAAAATATTTCCAATACAAAATTTTGAAAAAAAAAATCTGCTGTGACATCTTCAAAATAAATTCCCCACCCCTCCCCCATCATATTCCTAATGGCATGTCCTTTAGTTTCAGGGTGTGAAGTAAATCAGTGGCTTGACTGACATGGCATCTGCATCACTGATTGCCCGTGGTAGTACTACACCAAAAACTGCAACACAACCCCCAGTTGTCACACCAGGTTAGTGAATGGGATATTAGTTACTTTTACTGTGTAAGGAAAAACTTGTAATTTTTTTATATTTTTTATTATTATTAAAGTACTTAAATGATTCTTAAGAATGGTTTGCCAGGGGAACACATGTAGCTCGCCCAGGTGCTCACCTCTCACCACTATGGTCCCAGGCTCAATTCCCAGACCCAGCATCATATGTGAGTTGAGTTTGTTGGTTCTCCTGTGCTTTGAGGGTTTTTCTCCCGGTTCTCTGCTTTCTTTGCTCCATAAAAACCAACCCTGATTCTAAACTGCAGCCCTCGGTGGCCAGATGTGAGTTGTATGGCAGAAGTCAGAGACACATATTTGTATGCCTGACTTGGCCACATTAAAATAAATATTATAAATAAAACCCTTTTTTATAGTGGGATAAAAATTCAGTATTATGATACTGGTTTCCAAATTGGCCCACTCACTCACACACACTACCACTACATTATATATTCTATACACAACTCTCAACTCACATGTTGATTTTTACGGAGGGAGGAAAACTGGAGAACCCGGAGAAAAACCCTCGTGGCACAGGAGAGAACAACACATCAAACAAACTCAACTCGCATATGGTCCTGCCCAAGCCAGGGCTCGAACTCGGACCTTAGCGGTGAGAGGCGAATGGACAAACCACTACGCCACCCATGCCACCCATTAAGTTGTGTCCCCTGCAATTCAGCTACTGAGCTGCAAGTAGGGATGATTAACCAACCTAACCCATCCAGCTTTTTCAAAGAATGAATAAAATGTTCAACTGAATGAATTAATTTTAATGGAGAAAGGAACACATGAATAAATGATGAATGAATGAATGAATGTTTATAGATGAATGACTCAACCAATCAACAAAATCTATATTTTGGCATTCTTTTGTCATTGATATGTCCTTTAATGTGAAAACTGTGGCACTGAAACCAAAAATAATTGTTTGAGATCTTGGATTTTTGTGCAACTCACGACTGAGCCAATCTCATCATTTTGCTTTGATGTAACTCATACCTTTCAGGTTCAACTAGGTCATTTAACCTGAGAGATAACCAGAAAAGATGGCTTGTCACCGGTATTTGTCTCAATAAAATTCTTCTACCAGCCCTAACAGATTTTGTTGGACCAGCAATGAGCAAACACTACTCTCATCTTAAAACTGTTCATGGCATTGACATGCAGAGTCCCTCCAAATACTTGGCTAAAGATGGGAAGTACATTTTGAATTATGCCAGCATAAACAACAATGATTCAAAATACAAAAAGAAAGTTCATCTTTATGACTACTGTGTAAAATCTGGAGTTGGCTTAGCTAGGTTGTACTTCCAACCCTTTATGGCTAAATTTACAGGTAAGAATGGGTTCTTTTTAATATTTTTCTTTAATGAGATATCATCAAATGGAGAATGGCATTGATAGTTACTTTCTGAAGGCCCTAGTTGCACTTTAATTTTTGCAAGAGTAGTAATTCAGTTTCAAGTAGCACTGTTTTTGAAGTCTTTAAAAATTGGTATCAGGCACTCTTTTTTCAGTGGTAAATGCCATTAGGGAAGAGGTCAAAGCAGTTGTCTGCAGGAGGGACCCGATTTAGGGGGTGTTGTGGTATCACCCGGTACCCACCGCCTCCAGAAGTGAAATGTTAGATTTTGTTTCCAAATATCTTGAAAGCTAAAAGTCAAATCACAGAAAATACAACGTCCATCTGCATATTTGCTAAGAGACACAATTACGCTTAGAAATTGTCACTATAGGCACCCAGGACTTAGCATATCCATGATGGGCTTTTGAGGGGAGGAAGGGGGGGGGGTGTAGGGCAGGTGGCCGGTACCCACCACTTAATTTGATAAAATCGGATCCTTAATTTAATAAAATGCGTCAAAAGTCCTCAATATAACACAAATATGCGGTATATCAGAAGTTGGGATCATGATTATCTTATTTTTTAAAAAAATGCTCTAATTGCGCAGTTGATATACGGAAAAACGAAACAAGAAAGGAGAAAAAAATGAAACAACAAACAGGCTAGTACAAAAACAAAATAAGGAAAAAAGAAAGAACAATTCTAAAAATGTAAAAAGGACACTTCAAGGACTCTTTGGTTGCGATCTCTTAGCGAGAAAAGGGCAAATCGGAAGTTGGTAAGAGGTAAAGCGCGTGTCCAAGGTTTTCCCGCGCTTTCTTGCTGAATCTGACAGTATTCCCTAATTATAAGCAATAATTGGACGAGGCTGAACAAAATATCGTGATTTGTTAGTCGCGAGTAGGGCAATTATTTTTTTTACTTGTTTTGCTTTCTAAAGCGAGCCATCTTGACTGAAATGTTAGTGCGCATGAGCAGACTATTATTGTCTTGAAATTGTATTGCGCATGTGCAGAGATTATTATTTGTACGCAGTTATTTGCAGTTTTCTCAGCCAATCAAAATACCGGAAAAATATGTGAATGATAAAGTTTATTTTTTTGACTAAAATTTGGTTTTGTCTCTCTTTAGGTTTTGACGCGACCTGTGACTTATCTGCTGTTCTTGGTATCCTCTGTTCCGCCAGTGCGTTCCCTTTTGTTGTCCAAGGTCTGTCAAGCGATGTTCGAAAAGAAGTAAGGAATGAGTGGGCTCATTGCAATTTCGTGGACTGGAGCGACACAAAATATGTGCGGTGCTTTCAGCTGATGTATTCTTTAATACGAGCTTTAGTCTTGTCTCCAGTTAAAGAAAAAGCCATCGTTGATGAAATCAAGGACTGGGAAACTAAAGGTAATTGCAAAGTGAAATGCCAAATAATAGATTTTTAGCCTACTATTATGCAAATTGGCTCATTTCAGAAAACATTAATTCCTTTGAGGAATGTTCTTTTCTTAAAATATTTACACTTGAAAGAATCAACTCCCAAGAGTACCATCACATGGTCTGAAATGGGCACAACAAACAACGAAGGGAAAGAGGTTTGCGCCCGTAGGGTGACCTAAATCTAAATCTAAATCTAATCATTTTACCACTCCGAGGTGGACGGTAGGTCTAACAGGTTATACAACCCAATTGAAAAGGTCACCGATAGATCGAAATAGATTTTAGAAGTTGGTTTTTTCGAAGGGAGGAAAACCGGAGAACCCGGAGAAAAACCCTCAAAGCACAGGAGAGACCCAACAAACAACTCTACTCACATACGACACCGAGCACGGCGGGGCTCGAACCCGGGTCGCATTGGTGAAAGGCGAGGAACAAACCACTACGCCACCCGTCCCCATTTCAGACCAAGTAATGATTTCCTAAAGTATTTGATTCTTCGTTTGAGTTATATACAGATTCATGTGTTTTTTCATGTGAAATCGAGTGCAGCCGTTAAACCAAGACATGGTACTCCTGAAAATAATGTGCGTGGTCTCAAATGGGACAACTGACGGGTGTAACTAACGTAACGAGCCTGGTTAGAGCCTGGTTCTCACTAGCGACGTACGCAAGTACAAGCATAATGACATACGCAAGCGCATTTTTTCTTCTACGGTTAGTTAAACTCTTTGTATTTGGACAAAACAAAACATTCAGTCAACCTTGCAGTGCTTTCTGCGTTTGTGTATGTCGTTGTGCTTTACTTGCGTCGCTAGTGAAAACCAGGCTTTGCCGATAACTGCAGGTGGTAAATGTGTCATTGTTTTGATGTTTTTCAGGCTTGCATCTTTGTCTTGGTAACATCGTAGACGCAGATTTGGTGAAATGTATCGAAAATGAGGTTGCCGAACTGAGTGAAAAAATAGAGCTTCAAGACGAAAGGCAATCAGATAAAACAGATAGAATAAAAAATGGCTTGAAACGCGTTCAGGAGGCCATAGAGGAATTCAAGAATGATGTCAATAAGAATCTAGAGTCCTTGAAGCAATATCATGTTGAACTTGGTCAAAGAGTAGACGAACTGAGTGAAGAATCATCCACTGTGGCAGAGGAGTTGGAAAGTTTGAAGATTGGTCAACAAGACCTTGAAAGCAAAGTTGACAGTATTAAACAAAACCAAGAAATGCTTGTTATACGAGTTGATGAAGGGGAAGAAAGGTTTACAATCTTGAACCAGAGGATAGATGAATGGGAAAATGCAAGAAGCAGTCAAGAGTCAATTATCGCATTCCAAGCTCCTAATCGTATCCCGTGTTTCCATGGTCGTGTAGAAGAGCTGGAGATTCTTAGTCAGCCGTTAGAGAAGAAAACTGCTCCATGTAGTATGACTGCCGTCTATGGACTTGGTGGAACTGGAAAAACCTCACTTGCTATTGAACACATTTGGAAGAACAAAGAAGCTTACAGTGGCGGTGTGTTCTGGATATCAGGCGAAAGTCATAGTCTGTTTGACCTGTCCGTGAGGGAGATGGCTCGTCAGATAGGGACGTTTGATGAAGATTTTCAAACAACATTGTCAAAGACAATCAGTTGGCTCCAGCAAAGGCAACAGTACTGGTGTCTGGTGATTGACAACCTGGACGAACTCGAACTCTCAACTGGAATGTTGAAACTTTTATGTGGACAGTGGAAACGACGAGCGGCAGGGCACATTTTGATTACAACTAGACGAGAAAGAGGTTTATTAGAAGAGGAAGTATTTGACGTTTCATGTGGGAATGTCATTGAGTTGAAGAATCTTTCTGAAGATGAAGCAGTAGAGTTCATGAAGATGAGGACTGAAAGAAGCGACCCAAGAGATGATGTAGCGATTCGTGAGCTGGTTGTGGAGTTGGGAACTCTGCCGTTAGCCCTGGACCAAGCGGCTGCCTTTATCAAGAATAGGAAAGAAATTTCCTTTTCACAATATCTAGATGAATACAAGAGGAAAAGGCTGAACACACTGAAGAGATCCAAAGCTTATTACCCAGTTCAGGATACGTCGAAGGACCGTATCGCTGTGCATGCCACGTGGCAGCTAAACTTTGATTATGTGACTCGAATGTCTGAGGAATATGGTCTTGGCAAGGCGGCGGCTCTAGTCATGGAGGTGTCTGCGTTTTTTTCGCCTGATGACATCCCACAAGAAGTCATTAATCAAGGTTTACCGTCAGTAGATGATGAGGACCTTCGAGATTGTCTATCATCTTCGTTTGGAGTCACTGGCATAGTCAGTGTGCTCACCAAGTTTTCGCTATTCCAGACATTCAGTGACAAGTCTTTTTGTGTTCATCGGCTGGTACAAGAGGTGATACGAAGCAGGATCACTCGAGAACACCTAAAGCATGTCCTTGTTTGTGCGTCAAGGATGTTAAGGTACGCGTTTGTCAACACAAGCTCACCAATCGAAGTCTATAAGAGTTTTGAAGGTGATTCTGTTTTTAGCCAAGACAATCTTCCGTCGCTACATTTATGGGGAAAACTTGGCGCTAACGCTTCGGTTCTACAGAACTACTTGATTGAGAATTCTCAGAAGGATGCAATGTTCCGCCAAGAAGTACTTTACTCAGAGGAGACGGCTTTACTGCTAAATGAGGCGTCATTGTACCTCAGTGTTTGTCGCCAGAAAGTAGAAGCCATGAAACTCCAAGAATTAAAGCTAAATGTTTTCACACAGATGAAAATTCCTTTGTCAGAAGGTAGCCTAAATCAACTCACCTTCTTTCAAGTTCCCTTGAATACAGTCCAGTTCAAATTGATTTCGCACTGTATGGGAAATCGAGAAATGGGTGCTGCAGAAGAGTCGGAGTCCAGCGCCAAGAAAGAAAAAGCCAACAGTTTGAGAGAAGAGGGAAACAAAGCTGTAAAACAACAGAACTACGACGAGGCTATTCGCATTTACAGCCAAGCGATGGCATTTACTGAAGATGATCCTCGACTGTACAATAACCGAGCCCTCTCGTATCTAAAAGTCGGAAAGCCAGAAGAGGCGCTACTAGACTGCGAAAATTGCCTAAAATTGGAAGAGAGAAATCAAAAAGCTTTGATGCGGAAAGCGTGGGCTTTGTACGAGCTTTCGAAAACAGAAGAAGAAAAGTTCGAAGGAAGAATGAGAGCTGCTGCTGCTCTCGCTGCTTTCTATGATCCCACGATTAGAAACGAGAAACATTTCAAAACTATGTTTCCACGTTTGATAGTTGAAGAAATCAATAACTCCCTGCAACTTAGTGGAGCATTCATGCTTTCTATTCCCGGTAAGACATTGCTACTTCATGAAGGATACTATGACTTTCATTCGGTAACGATTGATCAAGACCTTCAAATAGTTGCTCTCAGCAAAGGCGTCAAGTTGAAGTTTTCTTTCTTCGCCATTTTTGGATGTCGGTTTTATGGAGAGGGCATAGAAGTTTCTAAAAACAGTGGAAGTATAATTTGTCGTAGTAAAGCTACTCTTACTCTGTTTAACTGCCATTTATCTGGAGGTTTTAGTAGCTGTGAAGATTTCCCAGAGTGCAACGGAGGACCCGGCTGTATTGCCGTCCAGGTTAATAAAGGTAAGCCTTGTGATCGTACAAGGAAATATGGAGTTGGTGTATCTGGCATCAGCGGCTTTGGTAGTGTTCAAGTCCTTGACGGTGGTACTGGCTACTTAGAAAACTGTGATGTCGTACAAGGGGGAGGAGGCGTCCTATGCCATGGAGATGGATCTAGGGTGTTGGTGAAAGCGTGTCGAGTATACAAAAACAGACAGGCTGGACTTGAAGCTCGTGAAGGTGGTCGCCTAGTCGCAATAGACAGTGATGTCTACTCCAACGGCTTTTATGGGATCTTAGTTGGTCCTAATGCTGGTAAATGCGAAATTACTGCTAACAGAATACATGAAAACAACCGTGATGGAATCGTCGTTCTCCAGACAGCCAATCAGAAGACATTTATAACAAGAAATCGTATTTTCCACAACCTACCTTTCGGGATTTCTTTACAGAGGTGCCAAGTAAAAATTGAAGAAAACGAGATATTTGAGAATGGTTTCTACGGGATTCTTGCTCACACGTTGACCACAGCTGCCGTGGAAAACAATGATATTTACAGCAACAAGTGTGGTGGTATATTCATTGGCACTAACTTTTCTGGCAGTATTGTCATTAACTCCAATATTGTTCGAGATCACAATGGGCCTTGGCTTTGTTATGAAGATGGTCTTGTTCCTTTACCACCTGGCATGACTGGTGCAGTAGATCCAAATATGCTTCTTTATCCCCCAGAGGGAGAGAGAGCTCTTTACACAACGCCACCAATTTTGTACAACAACGATGTAAGAAACAACGCAGAGAAGCTGTTTCATCCCAAGAATAAACTGGAATCATTTCAAAGTGAGTGCGCCTTTTGCCGTAGTTCTAAGTATCTTCAAAGATGTTCAGGATGCAACATAGCCTCATACTGCAACTCGACGTGTCAAAAGAGGCACTGGGACAAACACAGACCATTGTGTCGCGCTTTGAATGACCAATACTCTGTAGTTGTGGAACCCAAGAGTTTTAGCTCCGTGAGATCATTTGGTACACATTTAAAAGGCATCGGAGAAGGGCCAAGGCCAGATCCAAGGAGTAAGCAACGGTTTATTGTAAAAGTTCAAACTGGTCAAGGTAATTGTCATCCTCTTCAGGTATTATGCGTTTACGACAAGATACTGACCATTGATGGTGAGTTTCAAAGCCCAGAAGTGTTCAACGTGATAATGGAGTGCGGAGTTCTTGGAGAAATGTCTAAATGTACCAGCAAAAAGGCTTACTTTTATGCAGCGTTTATCGATGGTGGGGAAAAGCTAAACATTTACTTGGGGCACTTGGCACCGTACCAGGAATGGTAATTTTCATGTGTTCCTAGGAGTAGTCCAACGAATCAGTAAACTAAAAGGGCTTTAGTGAATGTAATAGACCCTTTTTCAAAATGGCGGCCGAAAATTTAAATCATATAAAATGGAAAACCAATATCAGCATGAAAAAGAGCACCTCAAATTTAGTAATCCTGGAAAGTTTCGAGGTGTTAGGTGTTATATCGGCGGAGGAATATAGTTTTGAAAATCGCCAGAATAACAGAGAAATGTATATTTGGGGTTATAACACCATACCCCCAGCCATACATTTCTTTGTTATTTTGACGTTTTTCAAAAAATATTCCTCCGCCGATATAACACCTAACGCCTTGATGGTTCTGGTTTTTTTGATGTTGAAAACTTTGGACAAGTTGCTTACTGTGAAGAGATACTTGAGTAAGTAAATACAAGAATGTACGGTCAACGGCCAAAAAGTGTGGGACGAGGTTTGAATTCCGCCCGGAATTCAAACCTCGTCCCCAAGCACTACAATTTACCATCACTTCCATTCTATACATAATAGTGCCACGCGGTCCACATATTCATATCAAAAAATGTGGCACTTGATGTTGAAAACTGTGGAGAAGTTGCTTTCTGTTGTGAGATGTAAGGGATACTATTTACAAGAATGTACGATCAACGGCCAAGAAATGCGAAAACTTAATGTTGAAAACTGTGGAAAAGTTGCTTACTGTGGAGAGATACTTGGTTAAGTAATTACAAGAATGTATGGTCAACGGCCCACAAAATGCGGGAACTTCAAAATGCGGGAACTTCAAAATGCGCCCATCAGCAATAGATGTTTTCACTAATAACCGACACTAAGAACGGCTGCGAGGGAGACTACTAATACGGTGGCCATCTTGAATTTTGTTTTAAGTGAGAAACAAAACGCATGGCTGCGTGACCTCGGGCTCTTATTCTTTAGCTCTCTGACAAAAAGTCGAAGTCTATGAAAGGACCTTACCTTTCTTCGCTGCTTAGAGAAGTGACACAACACTCGAAAAACGTTGTGTGAATTCTGGTTTAAATTCAACTCTTATTCTAAGCGTTTTGTTTCTTTTCCAAAACTATCTATGGATCTTAGAAGTCTAAACTTTATATTTTTTAAAACAAAAGAAGTGTGTGTCACTTTTTTTTCTTTCCTTGAAATAAAATAGAAAATATGTGTTTGACCTTTTGACATTCTAGCGCTTTTGTTCATAATGATTTCAACATTCAACTCTTGAAAATCAAACGCTGTTGGAGCCTCCTGTCAGTAGAATGCAGGATGGTCGCATACCAAAGGATATGCTGTACAGCGAGCTAGCCAGGCTCCACACCTGCTGGAAGACCTGTCCTTCGCTACAAAGACGTCTGTAAACGTGATCTGAAGGCATGTAACGTCGACCCAGTACACTGGGAAATCAGTGAGGGCACGGATCGCAGCAAGTGGAGATCTACAGTGAAAACAGGAGTTCAGACAAGTGAGGAAAGATGAGACGATCAGTGGAAGGAAAGGATAGAGCGTAGACGGCCGAGGGCAGAATCAACTCCCTCGAAGATACGCGAGGTCTATACCAGTAGCAACTGCAACAGAGTCTGCCTTTCCCGAATCGGGCTGTACAGTCATAGCAGGCACTGCAATCCAACTGACTAAATCAGGCGCTTACTCCATTCTCTCGCGAGACAGACGGAGGCCATCATCATCATCAGTGGGAGCCTCCTGTAGATCAAAAATAGTCTCGTTTTTTTTAATTCAAAAACAGATTTTTAATTTGCTCTTGATAAACTTCACCCTTGCAAATATCAACAGCAACAGTAAGGTCTCCTTGAAAAACATGGCTTGTGATGTTGCCTATATCTTGCCTTACGGAGCTGTTTTTTGAACCAATATGGCGAAGAGATATCCAGTCTCTTTCACGGCTTTGAAATTCTTCGTAGTTCGAGAATTAACTGCAAGGAACTTCGCAGATGATAGCTTGACACTTTCGCCGAATGGTTTTTTGGTTATTCGCAGAAATATTAAAATAAACGCAAGTTATTTGAATACACAAAGATCGCCTCCATCAATCTCGTCCCCAGAGCCCGCGTATCTTCTGGCCTGCGGCGAAGAACGGAGGCTCTGGAATAATCCACTACCGAA
>JAABNW020008901.1:0-22253 GCA_015164035.2 Radianthus crispa
AGATTTGCCCACCACCCATGATTAACTGTCAATCATTTAAAGGACATAAGTAAAGCCAGCAGGGAGATGATTTAACAGCCACTTGGACTTTGACTGATCTTGACTGACACATGTCAATGAAGAAGCCAATCAAACGTGCTATTACCACGGGCTTCCAAAATGGTTTTCCGACATCAATAAGTGGATACGGACGCAATTTTGGGAAGAAACGCACAAAGGAATTTCGTATTGATAATATAAAATGCACTCTGCTGTTTTGTCACGTCTAAATGGTGTTTTAATAACCTGTTGAAAACATTTTAAATTTACAATACATTCTTCACCAGGACAAAATAGTTTTTAAGGACAAAAATCTTAGAAAAACAGGAAAATTTGCAGCATTCCGAGACGGGTGACGGATTGGAAACTAAACATGACAAATGGTGTTTTCTCGTCAGAAGCGGAAATACATGTTTTCTGTCGAGCAGCAAAGTGACTGCAAGTCGGAAGTATCACTTGTATTCTCTTTCAGTAACACGTCCAGATTTGGACGCTTTTGGCTTGTCTGTCATCCATCCAACAACATGCATGGCTAAATTCATCTTTACAAATCAATTAACCTTCTTTTAAATGGCGATACACAAAGTAACTTGGAAGTGCGAGCGAGTCATTTGAGTTTCAAGATCGCCTTCGGCGTATTTCATAGTTTTTTTTTAAAGTATAGCATGCATGATGGTATGATTCTGCGAACTCCATGTTTTCCGAGTCATAATCATGGGGGCGGAGTAGATGAGCGAAGAAGTGCTCGTCTCCATCCATGGATTTGTCAGCAGTCGCTAATCTGCGTCGTTGGACGTATTTAAGCGTTTCGAAATATTCAAGGCACTAAATATAAATGTCAATCAAAACCCGAAGGAAAACAGTCGTTGAAGTTATTTCGTTTTTGATTCAAATTTCACTTCCATCGTGCGAATACACAACGACAACAAAACATAATTTCTAATCGTTTCTTCCTTTTTCAATCACAACTAAACTGTTATAAACTCAACACCTCTGTTTTTTTGTCTGCACGTATCATTTCCCCCCCGAAATCATAAGCTAAATCCAATTTATAAGTCTATTATTGTACAAAGCAGAAATTTAGTTTCGAAGGGGGAAAAACTGCAGATGAGCTGTATTAGCCTAAATTGTTGACAAGTCTTCTGTTTCAGGTCGAAGCATTAAGAATAGTCATGGGCAAAGTTTGATTTTACCGAAAAATCTTCGGGTAAAAATAAAAAGGAAAAACGAGATTGCAAGAGAAAAAAATACGGTACTACGCTAGTCAGTTTTATTATAAAAAAAGAGAAAATAATAGTAAAAGCATTAGAATAAAGTTGGAAAGATGGATTAGAAGATAAAGACAAGGTAAAAAACACCATTCGTAATGGAATACTTCTTAAGAAATGTCGGATTAGAAGAGATCGAATTCCGAATATTTTTGTTGAAAAATTTGAACGAGCTTTTTCTGACAAATTCAGGTAAAGGCGACTTATGCTCGACGATGGGACCAGATGTGTGTGTCGTCCCTTTTAGACTGCTGATGTTGCTAATTACTAGGCACAGTGAATCTAGATCACGATCCTATGACTCGATGAAATATCGGTTGAAAGGAAACCAAGACGTGAGTCATTTGCTAGCACGACTGTAGTTGCCAAGTGGCTCATTTTTGGAATTCCCAAGATCGTCCCGTCAAAATTTTCCACTCGAAACAAACTGGTAATAAGAAGATTTCGAGTCTGAAAGGTGGTCTTCTTATGCAATAACAAATGATAAAAGCCCAAAAGCCCTACCATTTCACTACCTTAAGATGACCGATATTTTATTCACGAGGAAAAGATTCAAAGATAAGTCTTTTAGGGTGGAAAGCTTAAGAAACATATTTTGAAAAGTTTTAGAATTTTGGTGCAAACATGTTTTCGAGTCTTCTTTTCGACTTAATACAAATGAGACGGCAACCTGAAACAGGCCATTGTCAACAGAGTTGCTTTGGAAATCCATTTTTCACACATGGCCTTGGTATAACTCGCTCTATCTCTAACCTATTCTTTACAATTCCTTCAAAACGCGAACGAAAAGATAGCTTTGTTTGCTGAACAAATAACGAGTTAATATGTGAATTAAAAAATTAACTGGGGCTATCAGTTTAACAAAAGTACCAAAATCTGTACATGTTGTCGAGGACGAATTACTTCTTGTCGACAAATAGATCGCGAAAAGTAAGTGTTAAGTTTAAATGGACAAACGATTCTGTTGGTTATTTTGTCCAAAACAGTAGAAACGTTTCGAGCAATTTAAGTGGGAAAATGAGTAAGGCAACTGTTCAATTATTGAAATGTTGGGACAGGGTTTTTACTCGAATCTCACACGTATCTAATTGGAGCAGAAGTACGTTCTAATCTTACGAAGGATTAGAATACGAAGCCCAAAGATAATGACATAAGGCATAAGAATATATTGGAGTGACATAAAACGGATAGTTGGACTCTGTTAAGCTTGGTGTAAGAACCTATTGATGAAACACAAAGACGAGGGTTGGATTTCTTGATCAAGAGAACAGAGATAGCAATGTGAGATACGATTCAACAAGTGCGAAGAACTCTGACGCCAAGACTTTTACTCCGGCTTAAGTCAGTATAAGCTATTGAAAGGGATGTTGGAAACGAAGATAGACTAGCTTGTAGTATCTCAGACGAGCAGTCTGGGATAGAGGTAGTGATCATTTGTTCAAATGAGAAACGCCCTAAAAACAAGTTCCTTTTTCTGCTATCTTGGGTTACTATCAGACAAAGAACACTGAACACAACTCAAGGTAAATAGCTAGAAACCAAAACGTTTTCCAATTTCAATCATTACAATACATAGTAATCTCGATAGAGTAAAGCTTTTCTTAACTAATGAAAAAAGGAGACAGAGCATAGAAGAAAAAGAAAGAGATTGTTCATTTTTACTGAAACCTCATTCTGTCAACGTTAAAATGCCTACACAACTTGATGATCGTGTTTGTGAAAGGTTTTAGCGAAGTCTTCAATTCTGATCCACTGTTTGTGTTCTAAGAATTTTGATGTGACCTTTGATGTCCACACGTATTTAACACACTGACCTTCTTCAAGGATCTTAAACAAGTTATGTATCCAATTTAGTAGGCCTTTCCGCTACACCATGCGTCTTTGAAATATCTTGATCAAGATGCGTGTTACTATACCCTAGGGCGGTCCGACTAAGTACTCACTGAATAACTCGGTTAGCTAAGTAGGTACGCTTCCCCTCTCTGCTCTGCCTTCACTTCAGGGCCCGAATGTATAATCCAAATGGATTATAAAAAGCTGCAAAACGATCCAGCTTAAAACTTGATTGATGGCCTATGGGTTTGAAGACACTTGGGCTGTGGTTAACCACATTGCAGCATTTTGGACCTATAAGAAGAATTTGTTTCAAATGTTCTTTAAACATAATGTTTTGGGCGGAGAAAAGCCCACTTAGGAGATGTTATTTCAGCAAGCAGGAAATTAGAAAAAAGATCTTGAAGATTCGAGAAGTAATAAAACTTCCAAAATAAGCCGTTATCCTCTCGTTGCATTAGGCTGGACATCTGAGATCCAGAATAAAAAGGTTCTTTTGCTCTCGAAACACGCAAGAACTGAGTATTGGATATTCCTGGCCGATGCAATTGTAGAAGCGACGCCTTTTCAAGCGCGCAGACAGGAACTTGGAAAAACAAATTACTTTGCGCATTTCTTTGTCAGGTTCATCAAACTGCCATTCGTAATTTAGAGCAAGTTTTAAAACAGCCGCGCTTCCTTTCTACTCTTAACTCATGATTGCTTAAGTTTTTTTAAGAATTTCATCAATGCAAAACCCAGACCTGCCATAATTTAAAAAAGCGATTAGGTTCTAACATAAAAATTACACACAGTCTCTCGTATGAGTGCCAAAACAAGTGCTTTACCAAGGGGCTTTAACAAACATGATGGTCTTGTCATCGCTAGCTGCCGCCTCGAAAGCTATAAGGGCAACAAGTCTTATGCTGTTGAAACCTGTCCAGTTGTAAAGGAACCCCCCAAAGTAGATCAAATATGGAAAGATAACAAATTAGTTTCTTCCAAGATTAATTAAATGCAAGAAGAGAGTCATGAACGGCAGATACAGAGAGAAGGCAAAGGAAGGAAGGAAGGAAAGGAAGAAATGAATACAAACATGGGATAAATGAGTGTACTGAGAAAGGGTTTTTGATTGCCTCGGTGAATGATTGTTGTTTTGTTAAAGAATAACAAGACAAAAAGAAAATGTTGACAGAATATTCCAGGAATAAACAATCCTTCTTTTCTGTGTCAGAAGAGCAGAACGAAATTTTGTAAACGATGGGTTTGATTTTGCAAATTAGTCATTGAGGTTTTTGAAAAGAGAAGAATAAATACTACCAGGTGATCCAAATTATATCAAAACGAGTTGGACTTGACAAATCTTGTCAAGTTTGAAGAATATCCAAGAAAAGAAGAGTTGCTGAAGCCCTTCAGATCCGCAGTGCCACACCAGCATTCGAGTCTTGAAGTGAAAAGTGAGCCCCGTATTGAAGATCAAGGCCACTAGATATTGATTTTACGCGCAGGGAGACGGATTGACTGCTTCGGGATATCTTATCAAAGCAAACAAACCGTTAGAGAAGTAATGTCCTGAAAATAACTGGACGAAAACATCAAATGTTTTGTAACAATTCGAGGAAACGAATTGGACAAAATATATCGAAGAGTCAGAAAGTGCAATTTGATAATATATAAGCTTTGCAAAAACAGCTTAAAATCATACAGCAGGAAAAGTAGCAAAAACAACTGACAGTCTCAGTATGTGAGTTGGCGGGCCTCTGCATCGAAGAGTCCCATATAGACGACAAACATGTGTAGAATGCTTGGATATTTTTTCATGTCCCTTCCTAGTCGTACAGATGCGAACCTTATCAGTTTCCCGGAAAGAAATCAAGGGAGAACTTTCAGGAATATCGTGCCCTGATAAGGCTCAAGGTTGTACAATGGGCTAAGAGATTAGTACCCTTTTCTTGCTCATCGATGGTGCCGTTACACTATACGATGTGCAGATGTGTAGAGCTTATTCACTGTACAGATATAGAGTTCGCTTATTTTTGGAACCCTTTGGAAAATCATTCCCGTGCTTATCCCATTTAGACGTTTTACTAAATAATATGAGAATTTCTATATTTTTATGAGGTTTTCTTTCTTGAATTTGTTTAGTCGAGCCTCAAAGTCGAAATGGCGAAGGCTCGGAATAAATTCTAACAAACAATTCGGTCCCATTTTAGCATGCTGTCGGATATCTCCAAATGCTTTTCGCATGATTTAGAAGTTTAAACATTCTTTTTGCTTGATATTCAAGTATATTCTACTTGGCCATTGCCATAGCAGTTAATCTTCAGTAATGACGAAAGAAGGGTTTAGACGAGACATGAACCCTACCCTTGACACTCTTAGTTTGAAGAATCCAAAAAATGGGAATCAAAGTGAATGAAAAATGACCAAGCGATACATCTCGGTATTTTGACAGTCCTGGGGGTATTAAAAGGGGATTTTTACATGAATGACTAAGGCTACTCGCGATAGCAGTTTAAGCCGGAATGCCATCATATCATATGTGAAGTAAATGACATTGTAAATCATCAGCCCAATAGGCTTACTAAGATCCTCTGGGACTATACTATAGCACTGTGTTGGCAACTGGTAATGCAAAGGACCGTGATCATTTAAAGTGCCCACCTTTTCAAGGGTCACATCCAAACTGGAGTCTTTCTTGTAATTGATCATAAGAATGGTATTTTCGTCTTTGGCAAGACCTTCAATTTACCAGGGAATTAAGTTTCTCCCACATGTCAATTTTTCTTTCTTCTTCTCCTTTCTTTCTTTATCTAGAGACTGAACGTATTCTCCTTGCATTGAGGGACAGGGTTCCAAACTTTTGTCATCCCGGCGTAATTTTCGATTCCCCGAAAAATCCAGAGGTACGATTAAGCTGTCGCACTGTGACCATTAATTTTGCCATTATTGTATCTTACAAAAGACAATAAAAACTACAGAATTCCGTAAAAGGATACTGCGCGCCCTTGCTAGATTTATCGCCCTTTTCTAGATTTCTATCATTAACTGCCTGTTTCACCCAATGTCCGTTTTGTAATTTCTTTTAAAAAGCATGTTTCAGTCTTTAAGAATAACTAACAAACAAACCAAATTGATAGTGAGTTAGATGTGGGCTCCTAAGCCGAAAACCAAATTAGTATACTACAAAGAAATGAATGGACCATTAAAAATCACTTATGGTGGGCTGTGTTTTATTGAACAAAAAGCATCGATTCATTGTCATTACCTAGGACCCGGATAAAAAGATCAAACATTAAAAATATGAGGAGTTGATCCAGTTAACTGGAAGAGTACGAACGGTCCGAGAAAAGCAGGATCTTTTTTATTACTCTTGAATAGTGTCGTGTTTCATCCGAAGTAAAACTAAAAAAATTAATCCATTCCAAGTAATTCCTTCTTTTGGAAATATTATTACTTTGGGTTGAAATTGTAGTATTTAATACAATTTTTTTTTATCGAACATGTACTAATTTATTTTGTTTGCAAAGAACAAATAAGGAATTGTGTAGAAACACGAAAAACCTAGTGAAGGATTATTTAATTATATAAACTACATTTGCCAAAGACGGACTACGAATCCTACAACAACGGATCCACGTAACTGGATGTGATTGTTGGCCAAAGACAATTCATCTCTGATATATATATTTCATGTTTTCGCAATTTTATGAGTTTGAATACCTAAGTTTCGGTCGTGTTTCTGTAGTTGTAGTCCTAGGGTTTTGAATCCAATGCATAAAGCAGAGCGGTTCGGTTAAATTAAAGATGGCATTGGGGCGCATCGATAAAGGAACACATTATAAGGTTGGCGACGTGTCATTCCTGGTTTATTCAACAGTACAACACCTAAAAACCCATTTGAGCGGTCTGTCTATGCCGATGAAAGTCAAATGACATGCACAGCACATTGGAGAATCTTTTTGATTTCATTAGAGACCCTACGCAGGTCAAGCTTCATTACTTTGGTTTACTTACAGTAAGTTTATGCCGCTGAGAGTGGTGCTGGCTGCATGTCCGATCTCTTCGATCGCTTGCCAATATGAACTCTGTAAACAGATCGTGTCTTTACCAAGTAACTTCGCCGTTTTTTGCACACCAATTCTAAACCAGAGCCGTCGTTTTCAAGAAGACAGAGCAGAAGCGATAGGTCTTTAGTGTACTAGACTTTGAGTACATAATAACGGCGAAACTTTGTGTAATTTGCAAAGGGTGGGTCAGAGAAGAGAGCATCACATGACCGACATGTTCGCTGAAATTGACTTTCTTCTCTGGGGCTCATACTTGTCGTTGACCGCAACTCCAAACCAAGAATGCTTTGTATTTCCAACTGACATATTTCATGTACCAAATGTTGATTTAGAATTCGAAGGAGAGAAACGTGGTTTTAGACAAAATCAATGTTTTCAGCTTCTGGTGACGTTCATAAGTGATACGGACAAGCTGAGCTATAATAACAGACATAGTTACAAAACCGAAACATTTAACCTTTCACTAGCAGCTTAGGACCAGCGAGATCATGTAAAACCTTTCGCTTCTCATTTATTTTATCGATTATTCCATAGGTAAATCCTCTCTAATACAGACAATCTTCTAAAGTCACTCAGGGTGTTCGCTACCTGGTGCGTCTACAACAGCCATCTCAATGGCATTTATAGGCTTTCACCCAGGTCAAATCACAAAGCCATTTTCCTTGTCCCTTTTAACCGATCTTAAAAGCTAAAAACTGTCTAATGAAACACAGCAAACAACAAAAAGACTAGAATAGGAGGTAAAAGGTGCCCGAGGACAGTAGCAAGACAAATGTGCATAACTTATCTTTGACAACGAAAAGTTGGTATGGAATCTCAAACAATAACAGCTGTACTCTGTCACAATTGCTTGTTTACTGCGAGGAAGGAACATGGGCCCTATTCTTCATGGAAACTCATTTAAAAACTAAGCTTTATTAGGTGAAAGTTGTGGTAAAGAGTAAAGTACCATCGTGCTTCAATTTAAGGTATTAAGTTCACTAACCAACATCCTGAAAACGATGCATTAAGACACTCGGCTTACTTTCCTTCTGCACCTAACAGTGTAGTTAGCGAATAAAGAACATTTCCTTTGGCTAAAATTCACAGTCTTTTAAGTCTCTCTTTCCTTTGGAAAGTTTCAAAGACCTTGTCAGTAATTAATCGAGTGTATTTTGAGAGAATTTCGCGTGGCAGTGAAGACATAGTTGTTAATGATGATACAGGACATGACACACTCACTGTCAGCTGTTGTGACTCTGGTAAAATACCCCATTCGCTTAGATAACGAAGAAAATTATTTAAATAACACTTCTTTAAAAAATGTGGAAAAATAAGCTAAAAACAGCAAAAACAATTATGTTAAAAGAGGTGAACACTCACTTTCGCCACTATGTTCTTGCAACTTCGTTTGTTCTCAGGGCAAACTTGATTCTCTCGGTCACTCAACAAACTCAGGCGACAAATAAAATCAAATCCTTTCACTTTTTTTCAATTAATTATACCTAAAATGAAATACAGCCTTGCCAAAGACGATCACACCCTCGCACTGTCTGAGAAGGCAGGGAGGAAATCGCTTTTGACAATGGGCCCCATTTCTTCTAGGAAATCATTACAGACCTCCATACTCTAGACTTCTGTAAAGTAAGTAATAATGAGAGTCAAGTTAAAAAAAGTTGGGAAGTAAATGAACAGTTAGAAATGACGTTTGCTCGCTCTCGGGAAATTTGTGATGACGAACAAATTGAGCTAGTAAACTTCTGCATCAATTTTTCTTCTTCATTTCAAAAAAAATATGCAATTCAAATAGAGTTTTGTTTTTTTCTTGATACAAAGAAAAGAAAGGATGGCCTCATATAATCACATTTTCTGAGAACGTGAAAAAAAGAAAGAAATAACAAACATCACAGCGTTCAGTGTAAGTTTTAAAGGAATTTTGTCAATGTTTTAACATATTTTAAAAAGTATATCAACGGCCTAAAGTTGAGAAATAAACTCATGAGGTTGCTGAATTTTAACTGCAAAGATCACTTTGCTATTAAGCTAATGTAGTTTGGAAAGTGTTGAGATCCATTCTGTATTTTTAACAGGTTTTTTTTCTCCGTTGAAATTAACAATACCCTCACATGAAAAACCGACACTTTGTTGGACTTTGTACATCATTTTTTTGTCTGCTCTAACAAGAGATTACAACACCAAACATAGTATCTCTAATGCTGTTCTAAAGTGTTCCTTAGAACATCAGGACTAAGAAAATATATCGTCCAAAATCTAGTGGTCAAACACTGTCACAATTCACTGTCAGATTAGCTTCAATCTCACAGCCCACCATTTTCATGATAATGCGACAAACCACAACTCAAAGATGGGCGGTCCACCTTGATAAATCTGTCTTTGTTTGCTACTTGATCGAATTGTTCTGTCTTTTCTTTTCGTTCGCTCTCCTCTCATCGTAAAAGCTTTAATGCATCCAAACATCTATCATGTCCAAATAAAAGAACGAGCTTCTACACGTTGTGGTTAAGTGTTTTGCGCGTTTGTTAGCGCTTTTATCTACATAACGTTGAAGAGTTTAGGCCAAGAATGGTTGCACAGAAATGGGTTTTATCGAAGAAGTACAACGCTATCTTTTCACGACTCAAATTATTGATCCCTCCCACACTCAGCAAGAGATTTCAGCTATGAACACCAAATGAAGACGAAAAATTAAGAAGAATGAACTCAGAGTTGATCAATGAAGGATCTTTGCTCAAAAATGGGGACATTGTGCTGCTTTGTGAAGGTGCAGTTTTTTTCCACAGAGATTTCTTGCTGGTTCTTATATAATAACACATTAGCAAAGCTTTGCTTAGCATGAAAATTAAGTTAGTATCACTCTTAAACTGTTTATTCCATCAAAAATATAGAAACTTTTAAAACAACAGCTTTGATTACAATTTCTTTGGTTATTTCAGTCAATAGCATTTTAATGAAGTGAAAGACTTTTGAGCTCCGGACAATAGGTACAGCAAAGAGAATTCAATGAAAAGTCTTGCTTCTGTTCAATTCACAATTCTTTGTCAAGAAAGAATTACAGTTAAGACAGAACGGCATTTTAGAAAAAAGGCCACAACAGAAAAGTCCTGAATCAGTTCATCATAACATTACGAATCTCTCAACAAATATACATTTTATAGGCTTACACCTTTGGAGGTAGCCTTTCACGTCTTTATTGAATACTTGGACAGCCATCATTATTCAATGCTAAGAAATTTTTGTTTCAAAAAAGGATACGAAATTTTAGAACACCTTAAAATGTTCTGGGAACAGCTCTTTAAGTTGACTAGAGCAGAACAGGGAATTTCTAGACATCAGCGAACTGTTATCCTTAGCTTTTAAAGTCTGTGAGCCTTTGTAATCTTTTGTCGTCTTTGTTTTAAATGTACACAGATAATATTGACAGTATCGTCTTATATATCTGTATTTTCAAATCAATAATCTTTGATAAACATCGGAGAACCTTTTAGTGAGGCATTGGAAAGTGACTCTCTGAGAATCCATGCCATGTCCTCATTCACAATTGACAAATTACTTAAAAAATATACGAAAATGATTTACAAATTCGGTATTCAACGCATGGAAATCTTTCATTCTCTAGTTTGATCTTTTGTCTTTGTTTAATAATCATATTTTTCATAGAATGAATGAAACACAATAAACAATGCCATGCCTGCCAAGCCCAGTGCAAGCTTCACCAAAATCAAAAGGAGCAATAGCTGTGGATCAAGACCACTCTTCATTATTATTTGAATGTTAAATAAAACCATTGGCGAGTATCAACGTTCTAGTAATTTATAAATAACTGTTCTCACTTCGAAAAATAAGCACATCTAATTACACCTTGTGGCCAAACAGAGAACGATCTGGTAAACATTTTTTCAGTCTTGAATTCAGTACAGAGATGTATAAGGTACTGTTGTCTTACAGGTCTTTTCTTTTGTCGCGAAAAATCCACGGATTTGGGAATAGAAGGGAAAAGAGGAGAGCTAAATATATCATAGCAATTCTCGAGAAAAAGTTCCAAGCTAACATTCGTTGTACGGTGAAAAAGTTCGGCATTTTTGTTAACTCGATTAACAGCTCTCTTCTTCTTGTACATTCGATTTGATTGTAATTACGCCTAAAGTACGAGTAAATATCACACCAAAAGTTCGTCATAAACTCTTATGATAGGATATTCAAGAATAGGATTGAGATTCATTTAAAATGCATAAGAAAAAAAACTAGCATTTTGATGTATCGTTCAAATGGATGTGTGAACTAGATTGCTTCTCTCGGCACGAAACGTGGTGTTCTTCGACGCTTGCTTGTTTATGACTAAGACTGTTTGGGCTTACTCCACGAAAAATGTACGCAAAATATTGTTATCTCTGGTTCGCCATTGAGCTTTACCATATCCGGCTCTGTGCATCTGCCTTGCAGCTTTTTTTCTTCTTTGTTAGCACGTTAAGCTTTCGAGACTAACACAGTAAGTAAAGTCTCATTACAATGTTGTGTGTGGTAACCAGAGAACCCCATGGAAAACCTTTGAATAGCTTTCCAAAGACACCTTATTACCCTGCTAAAAGATGTGTTATTTATCAATTACAAATGTATAACTTACATTTACAGTATGAGGATAAAGAAGTAGGGGGGGAAAAGCACCAGTAAGGCTCCTACCGTCTTCAGTTAGAATTAAGCCCGGAAACTTATGAAGCTATCGTCTCGAAGCCAGAGCTCTTTCGAGTGCCACATTACATCAGTTTCCCTGGTACTTTCTCCTTCTGTTGAATAAAGAAATCTATGCTTTTCGACTCACCCTTTATCAGTAACCTCTTTAGCTTTCTTGGAACTAGTTAGAAATGCCTAGGCATATTAGTAAGTCTTTATTTTCGAGTAGTCAAGAACGATAAGGTCTTGTTTCAAATGTTGGCCGAGTTGGAGTCAGCGTAGTTCCTCTCAGAACGTGTACAATGAGACGATACACTTCTCTGACATTGAGCAGGTTTTCCTGTCACTCACATATCCCTAAGTACCAAGATACTTAGAACCGTAAGTAAGTTATGATGTCAGAAGTGTTTAGGATGGACGATAACTTCCCATGTCACACTGAGTTGTGACAAATCTTCATCTGCCATCTCCTGAAGCAGATATTGCAAAAGGCAACAGGCAAGTGTCTTGGAGATAACCCAGGGATAAGTTTGTAAACATGGCCTTTTACTGTGTTTAAAGTACTACTTATCTGATGAGCCAATAAATATGCTTACGTGAAAAACTTATGTGGGTGCGCTCGCCTCAGCCAGCTACACACAGTTGTTTGATTCTTTTAGAGTCGAACAACTGCAGTCTTAATGGAACTAGTGTTGACGCAGAAGAAGCTGTATAAATTGTACGTCTGTTCTGTTCAGTTCTTTCAGCTGAAATGCTTTTGTTGTGTGTAAAAATCAAGACGTGTATCGTGTTTCCACTCGGGACTTTAGTCCGAAAAGGTTTGCATGGTTGTGAACACCAAAGCTAAGATAATGATTATCTTACTTCAAAAGTGACCTTAGCGAAACCTTGCTAGAACTAAGAAGATTAAAATGAACTAATAATGTCGACCAACACTGAAAGGTCTTTGGTCTAAGACCACGATGATATTATTATAGTAAGTTTAAAATGAGCTACTTCGAGGAAAAAAGGAGACATTTACCGAAACGTTTACATCTATCTTCTAGTGGTCAAGTAGGGAAGACCATTTTTTTTCCTGTCTTATAAAGACGGGTCGCATCGTGTATTGTTCGAACTATTCTTCCGAAGCACTTGGAATAATCTCTTGAGTTGACTTCCAATGCAAATATTTAACGCAATTCAACACGCCACACCATATAATGACAAGCAAATGTCTTCCAAGCCTCTTGAGGTGTTTGCTGAGCCCCATGTGCAATTCGCACATCATTGGCACTCAAACTCACGGTCCCCGAAATCAGATTTTCCTCTGGGCCGCTTTGAATTGCACGTAAACCAGTTGAAAGGGTGGTCTACTAAAGTGAAAAATATTAAAGTTTGAGGCAACCTTTTAAATTCAACGTTGGTTTATAAGCGAAACATAAAATCATTATGCAAACAACTTCCTTTGGCCGGTGAAAAAAGGATCACGTTTCTTGTTACATTCCTAACGCTTGAATTCTGAAAATGAGTTGCCTATAGTATGTAACACTTATTTGATATTTTAATAACTATAAAATTATATTTCATTTTTGAAATTAAGTATGTTTTTTTTTAAATCAAATGGTATTAATTGTCAACAGTTGCGCATTGAAGGCGAGGCGTCGTTGGAGACTCGCAGTACGTCAGTTGAAAATCTTACAAATCAAGGAGAAATAACCTACCGAGCTCCACACGAGCCCAATATGTGAAGAATGCGCGAGACCTTGGCTCGGGTTTATAGGAGTTCTAACCAAAAAATCATTTCTCTTTATGGTGCACTTATATCAATAAACAACTAAAGCCGAACGGGTCACTAGCACTTCAAATCACCCTCCAAGGCTAATCAAGTTATCTCATTATCTAGTGCAATGCCCTACTTACTTTACATGTTTCAGCGATGTATTCAAATACAGCTCAAAAGTGTTTCGTGCGTCCCGATGAAAATAAGTCACCCCCAGGTTAGACACAGCTACGCTGAAAGCAGCATGAAATGTCCGTTTCCTGTTCCATCCACAACTGTTTTCGAGGAAGTACGTACCTAAATGCTGAGCAAGCGTTTATGGGGTCGCTACCTTGTACCGGGCAATGAGAAATAACGGTACTATTCCGACTGGTATTAGGTAGACTATCCCTCGAGCTTTACATAAGATTATGTGGATTATGAGTCAGCTACGAAAAGAGAAGGTACTAGGCTGTGCGTTTTAATGATCGTTAGTAATTGTTACGTTCTATTGTGTTTTCTTTGTAGAGCGGTGTGGGGTTTCTCTGTATGGTTGTTTTGCTCACTACGCGAGGGGCTTATTTGTGGGCAATGCTTCCTGCCGTGACAATCAAAGCGTAGAATCGTTTTGGCACAAATTACAAGAGGAACTGTCACGATTTTGAAGTAGAGAACACTTTAACCCATAAACTGACTTCTGAATGATCCGCGACAAAATGCTCTTTGCTGGAGCGTCGCTTTCATTTCACGCCGTAGAAGTTCTGTTGACTGATTTTGTGGTCAAAACAACCGGTTGCTGCAGAATCAAGTGTTTTTAACCTGGCTATTATAAATTAGCTAAGTTAATTCTAAACAAAACAATCTTTAAGAAGCTTCAGTTTAGAAGTATCGGACTATCTCTAATGAGCAGGCACATTCGGTTCGCAAATTGAGACCCTGCTCGCCAAAAGAACAGTGGATTTCGAACTCAGAATATCTACATTCTTCTCTACGTTCATTAAAAACAAAATCTCAATTAAAATTGGCAGATGAAGTATCTGAGAAAAGGTTTTGTTTCTGCGATCAACGAGTTTCAAATCATTTTTTAACGATGAAGATCGAAGCAGAAATAATCGTCTCTATGGTGAGAGCGGAAATGTACATTTTTTGAAGAGGTTTAATCGAGTGAGTGTAACACAGCGAATAGTTGCGCAAGCGAAGTCTCTACCAAGTGCAGGATGACCTAGAACTACACATACTAAGTATCTTGGAATCACAGCGATTCCATAAACGCATTTCAAATCGAATTGTACAAGAGTGTTTTATAGAATTACTTACCAACGAGGTAAATACCGTCGCACGATCGTGTTCAGCTTTGGCAAAATCCTTGAGCTGTTCTCAACTATCTGTAGGTCCAAGAAGAAAGTTCCTTTTTCAATAAGATGTTAGGTTGCCCCGCTACTTAGTTTCACTGTGCCTTACCGCTGTACTATAGCTTAGAGTTAGGATTGTACGATCTGGTCAGTCAATTTTTACCCATTTATAATGACTAACGAGTTGCGTGTTTCGATGAGTGCTTTGATTGACGTCCCGAAGAGCAGTTGAAGAATAGTTTGCCTTATTTGTCACTCAGGCACAGCGGGAGAAACGAAGATACTTAATGATACAAGGAACTAGCACTTTGGGAAAGGAATTGACAGAGTTTTACAAATTTTGAAGCAGGAATACAAGGGTTTCTATCATGTGACTTTAGAAACAATAAACGCAATAAAATGTCACCAATTTCAAAGATTTTGGGAATTTCTCGTCTTTGTGCCACGATATATTTAGGTTATTTTAGCACAACATCAGTAACAATCAGGAGAATTCGAGAAAAATTGCACTAGTTTTTCTCTTTTCTGCTGAATAAACGAGCAAATTCTTATATCAAAACCAAACGCCTGGCATTGAGAATTACCTTATTCACAAAGAGTGTCAAGAACGAGCCCACAGCCTATAAACACGGTTAAAGTAGTTGATATAGCACCTTTGCGCTATACACCACTGTGAGAGAATCAAAGACCAAACAAAAGCCGACTCCGAAATGATTGTTTGGGACTGCAAGGCATTTCTTTGCAGCTGTTATCCAATGGCTCTAGTTAATTGAGTTAATCGAATGTCTTACTTCATTTTTTCGCTCAACTTTACACAGAAAACACTTATTGGGTCCTTTTGTTCTATCCTGTCGGTGATTTCTAATTTTGTCTTGTTCATGTGAGCGACTAGAAAGGCCAGAAATTAGTCTATTGATTAGTTTATTACGTAATTTGCATCATAAAGCTCAGTCGCTTTTCGCAAAAAAGGGCCGTAATATTCCACTGCCCTGCCTTTTCCGGTCCACGACTCGCATTTGCCGAAAAAACTCTCGTATCAAACGAGTTCCCATCACATAATCTCAATGACTGATTTTAACACAGCTAGTGTTTTCAAACAATCTCAAGGGCTCTTTCAAATGTGTAAAATACCAAGCTCTCGGTATAAAGTGCCTTCCCGAGAACTATAAAGTTTGCTTTAACGTTAGCGAGTAATCAAAGTTAAAATGCAAATAAGTCTGGGACATTCTCTGAACAAAAGAAACCGCCGCGTTTGAAATTGAGATATTCAACAATATTAAGGTAATAATATCCTTTCAATCTAAATACTGTACGGCGTAGCAGGATACTTAAAAGCGTAATTCATCGTTCGCCTTTATTTTTGGTGGTCGCTAATCAAATTAAAACTTTAATAAAATTGTTTCTATTGACACCTGAGAGAACTAATTGCCGATTCTGGAGCGGCAATAAAATAGAAATTACGTCGGTGAAGAGACACAGGAGACACGGCAAAGCAAGCCGATGTGATCTGAGTATTTTCGCAGATGGATTTTGATGCGTTCAGGTTCTGACCGAAATTTCGGAAATTGGAATCATTTTGAACTGTGATAGGCAAAGTAGATCGGATGTCCACTTGTCTTGCTAACAATCGTGTTCAAACACTGACAACCTAATCCACTTCAGCATGGCCAAGGCAGTAGAAAACCAGTAATTCTTTCTGATAATGTTTTGCCTAAATATTTTCGAGGGGAAACAACTACTTGACAAAGTTCATGGCCTCTGCTTGATATAGGGTAGTCTATAAACATGCCAGAACCATTGAAGATGTAATGAAGAAGTGCGGCAAGAGGACTCCAGACTAGCCGGAGATCGTTGCCTTTTACTTCTTTTAGATTACAACGCAATCTAGAAGGCTATCGTCAATGTTATAGGTCGTTGTTCTTCGAGTTGCTGTTCAAATAAACCCCTGAATTCTGTCAAGAGTAGATTTGATTTATTAAATTTAATCAAGTCGTGAGTTTGGAAGGGAAATTTGGAGTCACTTTGGTGTGAACATTTTGAAAGATGCAGAAATTTTATCGATGATATCGTTAGGTTATTGTCTGGTTGATGGTCACCGTTTTCCAAATAAAATTTCTGCTGCATTGAACTGATTAACTTAAAATTCAAGGCGCTAGTTAACCATGAAATGTAATCAACAGAGGAGGAAATAAAAGAAAAATATAATAAAAGGAAATAATAAGGCATTCATTCGAGTTAATGACAACCAGGAATGATAAGTGATGGTTCTGGCTTGATTAGTTTAGATGATATTGTTGTTGTAGTGGTATCTCTTTCACATGGTGTGAAGAAGGGGAAAAAAAATGCTACAACACAATCGAGAACAGACTGAGGTTTTCAGCTCGTGGGAGCGTATGTAGTGTTGAACTAACATGAAATGTGGCAAGTTGAAGACAATATGTACATAACCAAGTAACTGAATGTATATCAATAGTTTATTACAGAACAATACTGTACTTGGAAGAAGGAGATATGAGAGAGAATGACAGGGAAAAAAAATCCAGTTGCACACAAATGCACATGGTTAATAAGATATCAAAAATGAATATTTGAATTGGTTTATGATGTCTCAGATTTTGGGAATTTTATTATACTTAATTTTTCAGACATTTTGCTGTGCTTTGCGATATCGGGCAGAACATATGGACTTTAGTTAGCAGTTCATGTAAAATTGATCTAAATTTTACCTTGAAAAAATATTCCTACATTCCGCCAGCCTTGATTGATTTTACAAACTGTAATCTTTTAGAGGATTCCCTCAAGACGGAATATTTGAAGAAAATTGGTAATAGCGGTAAGTTTGTTAGTTAATTTTTTATGAACCTTGGTCTCAGATGATAAGGCGGGGTAATTGTGAAGACGACTTCGGTATTTGCCAGACCGCAGGACTGTGGCTTGCTTACTATTCTATCCATCCCATCCAAGTGAACGCCAACTGTTAATAGTTGCGTCTGTAGCGCAGAGTCGAAATATTGTTTTTAGCTCTTTTACCATTCATATGCTACAACAGTTACAAAACTGTTTAAGATTGTAAGCCCAGATAATCCCTTTGTTTGTCAAACAATATTTTAAAGTTCGGATTAAAGTTTACTTAACTTATACCGTGATTTGGTTTGGGCCTATTTATTCCTCGTTAAGGCAATGTTGTTCATAGTCTAGATAAAGTACAAACATGAGCAAACATCACAAATGGTGCCATCGAAATACGTCCAAAAAAAGAGAAAAAAATGCCAAGAAAAATGCTCAAATAATTCCAGATTTAGTGAAAATAAAAAAAAATCCCTCGTGAAAAGAAAACCAATTTTCTAGCTACGAGAACATGCTATTAATACCAAGAATAAGAAGTAGCCCAGTATCTAATATTTTTTTAAAAAAAATTCTCTTTTAAAATATTGCTAAGCATGATGACATTCGGAATTATTTCAGATATGATGTACGAGAGGGTTGGAGAAATACAAATACAAATGCTTGATTTTTAACTTGGAAAAAACCCTCAACTTTTAGCACTGGGAATTTCTTCCTCTCCAAGACTGAGCAATAATGACGTGGTGCCCGCGCTTGACACGACTTTAAGTTTGATAGCCGAAAAAATAGCCGATGGCCTTCGATGTCTGGCTGTTGTTAAAAGTGTCATCAGTAAGAAAATAACACTGTTGAAGTAACGCTTTTAAAAAAGTGTGAAAAAAGGCACGTAGTCAAATCAACTCTTCCGCTCATGACTCCAAATTTAAACCTCATAAAGATGTCCGGTATTGGGTTTCTCCACAGAAGCAGTTCGGGGTTGGCGAACGAGACTATGGCTAAAGTCACGGTGCGACAACATGAACAAAACACGAAAACAAAAAGGAATTGGAAACGAGAGAGCGAAAGAGAACAATTGAAAGGGACGCGATTAGTAGATTTTTAAATAGAGGTTCGATTGATTCAAATTCCGTCGAAGTGTGGCCTTTGGTATTACAGGAAGTGCAAAACGATACATGACGTATAACAAAAACACTTTGTAATTCTTCAACAATAAAAGAAAACTATATCTATTTGATTGAGACGTGAAAAGAAATGGGATCCAAGAAATGACCAGGGGCATGTGTAGTGACAAAGACCAAGATGGACAGACAGACACACTCAGATAACTGACAATTTAGACTCAAGGGAAACCTCCAATGGACACGTGCGGAGAGAACAGACAAGGTATATTAGAAGCTCCAGTGATCCATAGCTCCTTCTATAAACCAAATTGTATTCACCTCCAAATATGTCTAGTATTTAGCGTCGACTTGACAAGAATCGATAGTGACATTTGGAGTGGGAGCCGCAGTTCTTGTGATAATTATTCCAATTAAAGATCATTGTGGCGTTCCCTTGGACTCGTACCGACTGCTTGATGTGGATTCAGTCAAGACCGATTGTTATTGCAGGCGGTTTACAGGCGTGACTCAAGCTTGGGGGGTTACAACACTGTAATTAAATTAAACGTTTGAAAGCCGACACATTGGCAGAATGATTCCTCTGATCTGCTGTAGAGCGCTGCCGATACAAATGACAAATTACAGAAGATCACTGACAGGTCCACTCCAATAACTTATGGATGCTAACGGTTTAGGATAATAAAACTGTCTCTTTCGCTTCTTCCTTAAACACCCTATCAAGATTACCTATCGAAGATGCTTAAATCCACTTAGATTAAGAGCCACGACAACTCGAAGGCGGTAGGTCGCATTAACCTTTAAAGTTTTGCAGTTGCAAAAGGAATGCATTTAGACTGGGGATCCGAAGCCAATGGAGAAGTTTAAGACACCTTTTGTTGAAGTGTCAATATAATAAAAAAATACAAGTAAATGTTTAGAAAGTAAATGTGCTGTAGATTTGGTATTCAAGGAGTGATGCGAACAACACTACCACGGAATGGTTAACCGCACAAGGTTAAGAACTTATCAAGTAGTATTGAATTCGGGGCAGTCAGCCATGGAAAATAAGAATCTGTTAATTGGTATATTTTGAGGCGCTTCAGATGAATAGAATACGACAAGAATGAACAAAAACTGTAACTTTGGGCAAAGAATTGATTTGCAAGTCTCAGCAGCAATGGGTTATCCTAAGAGTCAGTTTGTGTTCGCAAATCCAAACTAGAATTGATATAAGATACGCATTTGGATTACTCGGAGATTTTCAAGTGTGGCTCGATTTCATAGCCATCATGATCTCCTCGGCACTCCAACGTTGTTTATTCTTGGATTATTGATAACAGTACAATCTATTCTCTCTGGGTTTAAATGCTATTTCGAAGAATCTTTAATCTGTTAGAATAACACTTTGTCCAAGTACAGCACAGCAATTAAGAGCAGTTCCAAGTAGATAAACTATACACCTAAATTGCAAACCATTCTTAGGATTTTTATCTAGGAAAACATTCTTCAAAGTTTAACAATTAAATTATTGATTCGAAGAGCAATTTTATGAGAAAGCTTCAGAGTTTTTCCTACACTGGCTTTACACTTTTAACTCGAATGTAGTTTAAACAGAACATGTGGTATAGACCTGTATATTGACACCATTACGAATATAAGGCGAAATGCATTGAAGCTGTCGGTGCTCTTGTGTCTGTTAAGGTTATCGAATATATATTATCTCTCTAAGGCGTTCTGCTATCTTTTACAGTCAAATAAAAAAAAAAGCTATGATACTGATTTACGAGTCCAAAGTATCGAGAAAGAGAAGAATTAAGTCCACCTCCTCGCAACTGAAGATAAAGTTGCAAAGTTCATCGGAAGATTGTAATTCTCCAGAAGATCGAAAGTCAAGAACAACTTAGGTCCACCGCGCGCGAAATTTAACTTCGATTTCCTAAGGGTTAATTAGACTGGAGCAAAACATTTAAAAAATGAATTTCTTTCTAATAATCGATTAAGTTCAAGGCGTTTCATCATGATCAAGTAGAACCCAAACTCGAGCCGCCATATTGTTCTGCTTGCGATTTTGTCAGCATGACCTTCGCAGGCAAAAGACTATTGATGTATCATGGATATTTACTCACCTTAGAGCTGCGACAAGGGCTGTAGAATGGTTGAAAATAGCCTCGTTTAATTTTACAGAGTCTTAATTGCCACCATTAACTGCCTTCCAACAAAGTTCACTGATCAAATTTGAAACAGCTTCACACGTGATTCGGCGTGACTAATTGCTTAGTTCCGTCGTAATAGGTCGCATTTGTCTATTGGTTCTTCCACTGACATTCGGCGATGTCCGTTAGGCTCGTATTAGTAAAGAAATCGCTTTGTAGTGAACTCGATTCAAAGACCTATTAGATTTTAGCGAAGGAATTCACGACCTGCATCCGGTAAACTTCGTTGTGAAATTACATCCGTTGTCTGCTGGTCGGAGTTGGGCGTTCCTAGGACGTGATGAATAGTCCAGTCCCTTACTTAAATTACGTGCTCAAAGGAAATGCCTCTTTGAGAACTCGAGGATGGCTTCTGATATTTCTCTGAGCAGTAGAACTCTGACTTATAAAGCAGATCCCTCTCAGAGTAAGGCGAAATC
The DNA here is from genome assembly GCA_015164035.2 of Radianthus crispa. Classification (NCBI taxonomy): domain Eukaryota; kingdom Metazoa; phylum Cnidaria; class Anthozoa; order Actiniaria; family Stichodactylidae; genus Radianthus; species Radianthus crispa. Next base: position 21,524 of record JAABNW020008901.1, read on the forward strand.
TGTTCGAGTCTCGTGGGGTGACGTTCAAAAGAGCTCTAAACTGATAAGTATGGTGTATATTGGCCTATATCGCTATAGTGTTTCATATTCTAATTGACCTTATGGCTGTGAGGTCACAAGCCAACCGAGACAATATATCATTTTACTCATTGCTTTTTATCCTTTTGATATGACAGCGAGTCACTAGTGCGAAACTTCCCTTGGCAAATGAATCCTGTTAGTTCAATTCAACTTTTTGGTAGCAGGATTTTCGTAGAAGAACTTTCCTCTCCTCTCCTCTCCTCTCCTCTCCTCTGTTAAAATACAGAATACTAATTAGCTTAGCTGTAAGGGGTATACCAGTGCCATCATGTGACCGTATACTAGCGCTCTCATTGGGTATTACCCTAATGAATTAGTAATGAATATGATAAATAAATAATCATATCTTATTTGGGATTTTTCCCTGAATACGGGCTGATGTTTTACTCGTTTCTAATAATAATAATAATAATGACTTTATTTCAAGAGGGTAACACTTAATAGCATAGCTAACAAACCCGTGGCCCTCACAAAAAACAAATGTACAAAAACTCACTAGAATTAAAAACTACTATTAAAATATATATAACTATGATTTAAACATACTATTTACATTAATATATATAAATAAATCTTATGTTTTCCGATGTCATCACATCACTTGTCAATCATCTTATATTATTAGTATAATTAGCATTCATTCGTATAT
>JAABNW020008902.1:0-11427 GCA_015164035.2 Radianthus crispa
GGATACAGAATGCAAGTCAGAACACTGCCTGGAGAACTAAGGATGTCAGGTTTCAGAATTCACTCACACGCCCAACTCAGCAGTTGCGGACACTTAGGAACCCCTGAAACAGCTGAACTGCTGCACTCGACTCCTGCGTGTGTGTGTGTGAGGGTTGAAACAGTTCACAATTAGGAATTAGGTTCTGACGTGACGCCATGGCTTCAAAACCACAGCAATGGCATAGTGATGCTTCTGGATGGTACCGACAGACAGAGAATTCGATGCCTTACAACCCAAGTGACCCAGTCTTGGGAACGGACATGACACAGGGAGAATGGGACCAATTGCGCGAGTTGATGCGCAAAGCAGAAGCTGGTGGAAAAATGAATGAACTATTGACCGTCCACAAAAAGGAGGTCAAGAACGCACCTATGAACAGACCCTATCCACCAGAGGATGATGATTGGAAGGACTGCATGGAATCGCATGTGCCTCCAAGTCCCGCCAAAGTGCATGCTCCGACAGGCTCGAATTCATCGGCTGCACCGCCTGGTGCCCTATGGCCGGATGCCTACAGCCAGAATGCATACAAGGTGCCTCCGACAACACCGCCGCCTACTTTGCAAGCTGGAGGGAATTCAGGGATCGTCGATGCACGTGAATACCACAAGAAATGGCAAGACAGGCCATATGATCCCAATGACGACCCTTGGATTGAGGATGATGTCAAAGACCCAAAGAATGACAAGCCTGTGATACAACTTTTTGGAAATGTGGTGCAGAAGAATGCGGATATTGCAGAGGCTAAAGCTGCGGCTGCAGCCATTGCTGAGATTGCCAACCGCTACTGTGCCGATGCTGATGGACAGTCTGCAGGATTTCCAAAATTCAATGCACAGGTTCCTCTACCTCCTGCAGCAAAGGCAGACCCACCGCTTTTGCCTGCGTCTGCAATTGGAAGTGAGAAAGCATTCCAGGAGCAGAAGGGCAAAGGAAAGAACTATGACAAAGGTGGTAAGCCTGACAATACCAAAGGTGGCAAGCCTGAATTTGCGAAAGGTGGCAAAGATGAGAAGGGTGGCAAGGATGACAAAGGTGGCAAGAATGTGGCAAAGGGAGAATTCAAAGGTGAATTCAAAGGAAAGGATGGAGAGAAGGGGAAGCAGGGTCCCAAAGGACCAGCTCTGCCTCCGCCCAAAGCTTCTGGTTCGAAGTGTGCACGCATCTCCGAAGAGCCTCCGGAGATTGTGGAAGGCAATTCGAACAAAATGCATGACAATGGCGCTATGACCGATGGCTCCAAGAGACGGCATGAAGCTGTCGAGTCAAATTCGGATGCAGAGAGTGCCAGCAGCGTTTTGGGGAGCTTTTCATTCATCTCCGACACCGGCGACTCCCCGCCACTATTTCCAAAGGTGCAGTCAGGGCTGCCAGCAACCCACAAGTGGGATGCAAACTGGAAGGATGCCACCATCGACTATGAAGAGGTCGATTTCAATGTGCCACAGCCTGCATGGATCAAGGATACCTATCACTGGTCATGCACGCTTCTCAAGATGGGCCGTTTTGCCGAAAAGCCCATCACCTACCATGATTTTGTTGTGAGGGTCTTCAACCAAAGCATGGAGGAGTGCCGCTACGCAAAGAAGATGATTGGCCAGTTCCGCAAGAAATTAACTCCAACGCCAAGGACACAGGGTCCTGATTTCTGTGCATTCTTAATTCACTGCAGGGTAGACGCATTCCTCAATGCCGGCTATGTCTACCAGCGTGAGTTCTCTTGGCGCTAATGGAGTGATTGCGGATGCCAATGTGGAGCTGGATGTGGCGATTTTTGGTTTTGCATGTGCAATGTGCCTGGAATTTGTTACGATGAATCCTCTCTGCAGAATCTTTGGGCTTCCTTTGCGATGAGCTGGACTGCAGGGAATTCGTTGTGGAGCAATATCAATGTGGCATTCTTGCACAACCTTTTCATTTTTCTACATCAATGAGTATGTGGACACGGTCAATGGATTACAACACAAGGCTAATTCAAGTACACAGGTATTTTTGCAATACATCTGCAACTGGTGTGAAGATGCGACTTTGTGTGCAAGTCCTCACTGGAGGTTGAACAGATGACAGCTTTATACATATGTGTGGCATGCGAGCCTTTTGAGACTTCACTGGATTTTCGGCTGACTATGGATGGGAAACGCAGCAAAAGGGGGTATGGAAATATACACTCCCGTGCATATGGACTGCATGTGCTACGTTTCTGGATGTAACTTGCATGGTGGCTACAACATGATGTTGTCAATGGTTTATTTGGGCAGAACTCTGAAATTGATGCAGAATGGTTTGAGAACAACTGGAATTGGTTACAATACCGTGAAGATGCGTTTTATGTGCATGTGAATGTTTTTCGTCAACTTGATGAAGAAGAAGAATGTTTTTGGAACTGAAATTCATTTGCAACGAGGTTTTCTGGAGTGCAAATGAATTTGGAGATGATTTTGGTATTGACAACTTTTTGGACAAGCTCAACGTTGTTTTTCAAACACATGTGCATGCGTTTTCAACCACAACCTTGACTGGATTTGTTTTCTGCATGATGCGTTTTATTTTCGGAAGCTGCCAACTATTTTTGTCAACAGTTTGGATGTTTTTGGAATTTGTGCAAATGGTGCGTTTGAAGAGAACTTGGACATGGAGATGATTTATTTTTGGAAAGATGGTGAATTCAGCTTTACTGAATTCACCAACATGTTGATGATGTTTGTCTACCGCCGCCGTTGCATGTTGCAAAGGCAAAGCAGCTGAAACAGAAGAAGTCCAACTATAACATGCTGCATGTGCATGACAGACAACTTGCCTTCGTGTTTTTCCTGTGTGGAAAAAGGATTTGAGAGTTCGCAGTGAAGCTGTCGTGTTTTGGGGAATTCGTGTTTAATTTGTTAAACGCTCGACGCGGAGTTAAGCCGACCCCTTGCGACGTTAGGAGCGCGACTAGTGGTTGTAATTAGGTCCTGTTGGATTTTCGCATGGTAGCGGAGCGGTTGTGCTCCACGCGTAGTGTAAGTAGACGCGATGATGCCAGGAAGTAACCAGGGACAAGGACCTAATGGCCAAGGTAGTGCGCTAGGAATGAACTCACTGCATGTAGGACCAGTAGGGTCGCCAACAATGAACAGAATGGAAGGAGGAGGTGAGCAAGGCGTAGAAAGAAACACAGGTGCTGCAGGTAATTCGCCCACAGGTACTGCGATGCAAGGCAACACGCAAGCAGCAGTAGGAACTGGGACAGCAGCGACACAAGCGGCTCCGGGCTTAGTTGGTCAAGCTGGAAGCTTAGTTGGAACTGGACAGATGCTACCTCCTGCATGGAATACTTTTGGGTCATATGGACCGATGCGTGGTGGTTTGATGGACCCATGAAACTACAGTCAAAACCAAGGTTTTCTGGGATGTCAAGGTCATGGATGTAGTGGTTGTACTGCATGTCAAGGGTATCCAGGTCAGGGTGTGCATGGACAAGGTCTGTTAGGACAAGGTCAGTTCGGACAAGGTCAAGGAGGACAAGGTCTGACAGGACAAGGTCAGGTAGGACAAGGTCTGCACGGACAAGGGATGCCAGGACAAGGTTGCATGGGAACTGCAGGTCAAAGTGCCCAAGCTAGCACAGGTAGAAGTCAAGAACCTGGACAGGGGAGTGCATGTTATGGAATGCCATGGATGTCAGGTCATTGCGGTGGTGCCCCAGGTCAAGGAGGACAAGGTCAGGTAGGACAAGGTCAAACTGGAGGCATGTGCATGGGACCGGACATTGGCGGAGTAACACCCCAGAATCAAAGGTTGCAAGATGTGCTGAGGCTGATGGGAGGTTTGGAACCGATGCAGTTAATGCAAGTCAGGCAGGTGATAGGTGAACAGGTTGGCCAGGCTAGAGGTGTACCTGAGATGTTTGGACAAAGGGCCACAAATGGGTTTCCTCAAAGTATGGATCCAATGCACGTACCAGGAACATCCGGGGAATACGTAGGTGACGTATTTGCTAAAAGTGAGAAATGGTTGGGAACGCCTCCAACACCGGATTGTGCAAAGTGGACCAGTAGAGAAGCAGAAATCCTAGGGTGGCAAGCTTACATCTATGATTTAACAGCCTGGGCGATGCAAGCCAGCCTTGAGTTCGGAAGTGAAATCGAGCATGCCTGTAGATGGCCAGATCCGTTGCACTGGAATCAATTAGCTGTGCCGCAACGTGCAAGAAGCAGAAGGTTGCTTGCTATTTTGAGAAGTGCATTTGGAAATCACCCGAGAACTTTGACGTTGATCAATGCATTCAGTGAAGGAATCAACTTGTGCAATGCGGATGTGGGTGTGAATGCAGAGTTGCAAGCTTCGAATGGCTTTGAGCTGGTGAGACAGCTGACCCTGGAGTACAGCATCAGGACGAGGAGTGAGGCACTTAGTTTTAGAACGGCATTGGCAGGAAAGTCTTTTGCACTGCATGGAAACGAAACGAGTGCAAGTACGATTGTGACAGATACAATCAGAAAGATAGACTTTGAAATGGCCAGGTATTCTAAGTTGCTGGGAACACTGTCAAGTAGAATTGATGCCACAGGGTTGCATGTAGCCGAAGCTGACTTGGTAGCTGTTTTGCTACGTAGTTTGCCTGAAGCAGTCAGGACATTTTGTTTGCATCACACTGGAGGTGAGTCGTACCAAGCTTTTAGGGCCACAGCACTGAGATGGGAACAGCAGCAGCGTGCTTTCGCTGAGTTCCACCCCAAGAAAAATCTATACCAGGTCACCCAGGTGGAAGGTTCAGATGAATCCACTGTGCAATATGATATGTCTGCAAGTGATGGTGATGGAAACTGGAATTTAGATGCAGTAGGGGGTGTGCGATGTGGTACCTGTGGAAGTAGGAGACACAGTTCAAATGCATGTGATGTTGATTTGTCAAAACTGAAGTGTTTCAAATGCCAGAAATTTGGCCACATTTCTGCAAATTGCCCAGAGAGAAAGAAAGGAAAAGGAGTAATTAAGGGCAAAGGAAAGCAGAAAGGGAAGAAAGGCAAAGGCAAAGGTAAAGGTTTTGGCAAGAAAGGAAAAATGAACGAAGTAGGATACGATGAAGAATGGGACAGTGCGGACATGTGGTGGCATGACGATGGTTCTTGGTGGGAGGACCAGTCATGGTATGAAACTGCACAGGTCTGGAATGACAGTTGGAATGAATCTTGGGATTGCACGTGGCAAGAAGGACAGGAGAATTGGGACGAATCTTGGAGTTGGCCTGTGACGGATGAGCAGCAACCTGGTGCAAGTGCAGGTGGAACAACTCAAGGTGTCCAATCCTTAGTGCTGAGTCCCTTGATTTCCGAGATGTTTTCAGGTTTTTCGACAGGTTTGACACTTGAAACTGAAATTTCAGACGTTTTTGACGATGTTTGCAGTCATTTTTCAACCGATGAAACTGTTTTTCATGTCTCAATTGCAGGTTTGCAGTGTTTAGAGTCGAATCGACTTTTCTGCACGTGTCAAAACTGCATGACTATTAGTGATGATTTTGCAGCGAACTTAGAGTGCTGCCAACTTCGAAACGTGAGACTGAAACTCTTTTTCAACAGGTTGCCACCAGCATGTTTTATTTCTGAACCTGAGTTTTTCATCAGTGGAGAATTCGTTCCATTTTCTGACAGTGAATCTGCATGTTCAGTTGTCATGGACACCATGTTTGGAGACGAGTTTGATGACAGTGACAGTGAAACTGAAACGGAAACAGAAACGTGTCAACTTTGGAATTTAAACTTTGGATGGTTGCATGAATCAACACCACAGGTAGATTCCAATTTGCTGTGTGGCATGTTTTCAGCAGGAAACACCGACCTTTCAGGGACCACTGACAGTTCAGGGACGTTGCATGGAGCCCTACATCGTCCGGTGGCCTTTGATTATGGTTTGCAAGGTGTAGAGGTAGAAGGTGATGCTGAGGTTTCCCAAGACTTGATTTCTTCAAACTGTCATCGAATTCAGTTGCAAACAGTTGGAACTTCGACTTTTCTGAACGTGCAAGATACTGTTTCTCATGAGTTTGAACTGCATAGATACTCACCTGTTTTGCATCCATTGCTTTCAGAAATCATGATGGGTGATGAGAGCCAGCACTGGTGGTTACTGGACTCCGGTGCGGCTGCAACTGTTATGGCCACTTCGTCAAGAGTGACGTATGGTGCATGGGTTGTTAATTCACAAAGTGACCGCTTCCGAGCGGCAAATGGCAGTAAGGTGAACATAGATGGATCAACTACTGTTTCTGTTTGGGTTGGATTCAAGAAGAAAAATGATAATTTGGGAAGGTTCCCAGTGTACCGACAGGCAAAGTTGAAGCGCTTGATTGGTGGCATCAGCCACAACATCATTTCAACCAACACTCTCTGTGAGTGCGGATGGGAATTCAATCAGAATCCAGAAGGTGCCGAAGTTACTCATCTTGCGTCAGGTCTGAGACTTGACAACATTTGCAACTTTGGTGGATGTCCATGGGTTAAACTTGACCCTGCATGGATGTACAATGATTCTGATGGATCTGCACGGCATGATGATGAATTCATCATGTCAGAGGGTTTGCATGCGGTGCATGGGAATTTGAATCCATTGAGCAGAGCGGCAGAAGCTGCGCTTGAAGCCCATAGGTTGCAGGGACATGTGCCTTATGATCCAAGGTGCACAATATGTGCACGAGGAAAATCAACCTTTCAGCATCGACGCCGGCGCGAAGGCGCGCTTGAGACTGAGGTACAAGCCGACTTTGGCTTTCTAACCACTCGTGGAGAATTGGTTGAGGACGAAGCAGACGGAACTATCAAGATTTTGGCTTTAACGGAATTGTCTACAAACTGTGTGGGCTATGTTGTTGTGGGACCAGAAGCAAGATCGGTGAAGAGTTTAATTCAAAAATGGTTAGACCACTTCGGTCTTGCATCATCGACTTCGTCGGTAGTCCTGCATACAGATGCCGAGCGTGCAGTTTCTGAATTAGTTGGAACCAGTTCTGACAAGTATACCTTCTTGGTTCGACGTGCACGACCTCAACAACACCAAAGCAATGGAGGAGCTGAACGAGCTGTGAGAAGACTTAAAGAATCCCTTGCTGTGTTGCGTGCTGAGATGAATCAAGGTGGTGCTGATGTCTGTTTTACTGCACGTGGACTGCAAGATGTTGCAACCTACATTGCATTGAGCCACAACCATTTTTCCAAAGCTCATGGAACTGACTTTTCTCCATTGGAATATTCCACACAACGGAAGTTGTCTCGACCTTCCTTTGCAATGTTTGGTCAAACTGTCCTTGCCGAATTGCCCAGCAGCATGCGAGCCCAATCACCGAATGAGACGAGAAGTATTGAAGCTGCATTTGTGCATTCAGGTTTGGATACTGGACCAGTTGTGCAAGGTGCTGTCAGAATTGATGGTGAATTAGTTCTGAAGCGCTTTGTTGCAAGGAATGTCAAGCCAATCACACCAATAGTGTGGAACCAAGTCATTGGGGATCAGTTGTTTTCTGAGATTGAAGGTGGACAAGTTCAAGGAGAACCATTGCCAGCACGCGAAGGAATTCGCATTGAGCCGGCTGCCCCGAATGTTGAAAGACCAAGATTGCCTGATGCCAATGTTGAGCAACCTATGCATGATGATGATGTTGTTGAGTACCCAGATGGTGCTCCAGGTGATCTAGTGCGAGAAATGAAAGAACCTGATCCAGGCTTCCGAGCCCCTATGCCCAAGAAGAGACCGGTGGAGTCAGCTCCATCTCAACCGAGAAAGCCAGGTGAATTGAAGATTGCCCGACAAGACCCAATTCGTGCATCTACTTCTGATGGACCTGCATTGCCTAAAGCGTCTCCGAAAGTGTCACCAAAGTCTCCGTCTCCGTCTCCAGATGTTGCTAGGTCAGATGTGCGTGTTTTCCCAAAGACACCCCGGTGTCCTGCATGTGATTCTGGAATGGATGTACCTGGAATTAGGCATAATGCTGAATGTAAGAGAAAACGTGCTGCATTTGAGGCGAGTGAAACTCCCGTTGAAATGCCAGATGTTGTGCCTAATGTTGCAAGACCGAGACTTGAGGTGAGACATGAAGATATGGAGGTTGAAACTGAGAATGGCCCAACTCCGGTTGGCGCAGGTTCTGAGGAGGTTGGTCTAAGTATGGACACTGAAGGTTCAGGCGTGAAGAGAGAAGCAGAACAGTCTGTGCAAGATCTAGAGGATGAGATGGCTGCTGAACGTGCAGCTGGAACTCAAGAACCCATGACTCTTGATCTTTTTCACATGGACAATGCATGTCATGCCTTAGGACCTGTTGCATGGTGTTTGGAACAAGGACCAGAGAATGCACGAGCCACGAGTCCTGAGTTGTTTGATGCTGAGCTTAATTCAATTAAGTTTGCACAAGGGAAGGATCACCAGTGTGTGAAGGTGAAACTTGGTGGTTCAGAAGTGCTGCTATGGAAACCAGATGAAGTGATTGATGACAGCTCACTCATGCAACTTGACGTGGACTTAGGTTTTGAGGGTATGAAAGAAGAAATTGGTAATTTAGAGAAATGTGGTGCTGGTAGAGTCATAGGACAGGCAGAGGTTGATGCATTGAAAAAGAAACACCCGCTCATGCGTGTGATTCCAAGTAGATGGGTTTCAGCATACAAAAGTGAATCACGAGTCAGAGTCCGGATAGTTGCAAAGGACCTGAATAAAGGAATTAGTGCACGAAAGCTGGGAATTTCGAGCCCAACACCAAGCATTGAGGGCCTGCATTTCGTTCTCACTCTTGCTGCCCAACGTGCTCTTCGACTGAAAGGACTTGATGTTTCTCATGCCTTCATGCATTCACCCCTTCCTCATGGACTTGTGATTGTGCTGAAACTGCCCCTCTCCGTCTCTATGCCTGATGGCTCACAAGCCTACTTGTTGCTCTATAAAGCCTTGAATGGTCTTCGAGATGCATCGCTGCACTGGCTGAATTTGCTGAGTGACAGCATCCGTGGTGTTGGATTGACTTCTGACGAGGTCGAACCATGCATTTATCAAGGTGTCGTGAATGGAGAACTTGCACTGCTTGTCGCATATGTGGACGACCTACTCCTTTGTTGCCAATCTGAGAAAGCTGAGAAGATCGTGGAGAAAGCAATTGGCAAAGCCGTGCCCTTGAAGGAGACCGGAATCATCCTTCCTGCACGACATGGAGGTGGACGTTTAATTTTCATTGGCAGGCATGTGCATCGTGGAATTGATGACGACTCTTTGACAATTGGCGTGGATCCAAAGTTTTTGGATACGACCTTTACTGAATTCAACATCACGAAAGGATCTGCATCTGTGCCGGATGTGGCCGGCATTTTGGACAAGGCCATGGGCGACAAGAATCAATTGCAAGAACTCTCTCCCTCTGCATATTCACGATTTCGCCGAGCACTTGGCAAGCTTCTGTGGATGGCACAGTCTAGGCACGACCTGAAACTGTATCTCAGTCTAATTGGAAGTCAGCAAGCAAAGCCCAACCAAGGCACTGAAGCTGCCATTCGTTCTTTGCTGCGATTTCTGTTTGAAGATGTGGGAACATGTTTGAGGTTACCATCCCCAGAATACGAGAATTTGATGATTGGGCCTGCAAGACATTCAATTTTGCATTCATTCTCTGATGCATCGTTTGCTCCATACAGATTCAATGGTAGAAAGGGAATTTCTGGTGGGGTTGTTTTCTGTGAAGGTGCATTGGTTAGGTCATTGGCTAGGCAACAGCAGTCTGTGTCATTGTCCTCTTGTGAAGCAGAATTGTATGCATTGCAAATGGTTGCCCAAGAATCTGTTGCGTTTAGCAATTTTTGCCATCGTGTTTACACAGGGATTGGTGAAATGAGAGAGAGAGATGTGCCACAAATCTTGCTGGAGTCAGATAGCTCTTCAGCCTTGCAATTGTTGGTCGGACAGGATATACCCAAACGAAGTAGACATGTGGAAATTCGTATGGCCTGGATGAAAGCTAAAATTAGCTCAAATGAACTTTTGGTTGAACACAGGGCCGGAACGGACAATGTGGCAGATTTGTTTACCAAATGTTTGGGGACCAAAGATTTCCTGAGACACCGCACAAGCTTAGGGTTTGAGACTCCTGAAGTACCTATGCAAGACCTGCACAGAGTGCGCGATGTCATGCTCATCAACAGTAGGGTTGATCACAAGCAAGATGTTGCGTTTGTGGAAGTTTGTTGTGGGACTAATTCAGCTTTGAGAGAAGCCTGCAAAGTTGCACGCATGCCCTATATCGGTATAGTCAAACGAATGGAAACTCCGGACATGTTTCAAAAGGTGAAAGAGTTTGTTGAGGTTCACCAACAGTTAGGCTACCGTTGGGTGCATGTGCACGCTTCTACTCCTTGTAGCTCAGGGTCGCCACTCAAGAATTTTTCTGCAACGATTGAATCAGAGGCAGACAGGTCATGGAAAGGTATCATGGAGAACGTCTCTAAGTATTTGTTGCTTGGGAATTCGAGGTCTTTCGAACTGCCCCGAAACAACAACATATGGAAACGCGAAGAGACCAAACGAGTTTTGAAACAATGTGGTTTGCAGTTTGATGCTGAGGTGTTTTTATGTCAAACCGGTATGCAAGCACCGAATGGACTGCCTATCGGTAAAGTGCTTATCTTTTGTAGTGCGTCAGCTGGTTTTTGCAATTTGCTCACAAGGCGTTTTGGTTGGTGCGAGTGTGAGAAACATGCAGGGATGTACGATGTCAACTGGACAGCAACCGGTGTGTATAACAAAGAACTGGCAAAGGCCATTTTGGCCGCAGTTCGTGCTGGACGGAAGGACCCCTGAGCATGTTCATTTTTGTTTTTGCATGTCGCATGGAAACAACCGAAACCAAACAAACGTTTTTTTGTTTTGACCTGCATGATGCATGATTTTCTTGAAGAAATGTGCGTGGCAGGTGGAACTGTTTTTGTTTTGCTTTGCACGTCTCCGGACGTCGCCAGTTTAAAAGGGGGACGTGTGATGTGTGAAGGAAAGTTTTTTTGGCATGTAGGAACCAAAGATGTTTTGCATGTCTTATTTCAAACAAATTTGAAACCAAACGACAGTGATGTGAAGCACTGCAGTCTTGTGAAGCACAGTTGTTTTATTTTTGCGAAGCACTGGCGTACGCGAAACACAGTTTTTGATGTGAGAGACAGTTGTTGTCAAAGAACTGCATTGATGTAGAAACACAGTGATTTTTGCATGTTCAGTCATGTCTGCATGTTCAGTTGATTTTGCATTGGACTGATGTGGACAGGGTTGGACAGAAGTTTGTTTTCGTTTGCAACGTTTTGGATACAGAATGCAAGTCAGAACACTGCCTGGAGAACTAAGGATGTCAGGTTTCAGAATTCACTCACACGCCCAACT
>JAABNW020009124.1:0-11410 GCA_015164035.2 Radianthus crispa
TCAGTATAGTGGGACTGGGATGAGTAGAAAAAGATTGGTTTGAGTCACCTGGCGTGTTCAGACCCAAGTAACTATTTGCCCATTGCATGCCCCCCCCTAGATTTTGTCCCTTTGTATCATTGCTTTAGGGTCATTATGTCCCTTATGGTGCTTAATTTCTGGCTCAATGCCTGGAGGCTGAGTTTAACTCTCTGTCTACATTGTATTTATCAACATTAACATTTTGAAATATAGGGTGAAGACCTAGAGAAGTTTGGTAGATTGATGAAGGATGGTGAAGTACAAGTAAAAATTGGTGACCGACCTCCAAAGAAAAGGTCTAACATCATAATATGTAGCATGTGTTTATTTGTGTACATTATTGCTTTTAGATTTTGATGAAAAAATAATTCCGTGTAATAATGGTGATCATATTTTGCAATCTGCCAGTTACCCAATAGGACTTAATTGCCAGTAAACTGTGGATACAGTTACTCAATGTTGTTCATTGAATTAGAAATCTTACTAATCCTGGGCTGAAGGTCTCTGGCCATGACAGTTCCTAATGCTGTCATTGTTTCATTTGTATTAAAATGATCTTTTGACTTTTTTTAGACATGCATTCTTGTTTGATAGAGCACTCATCATTTGTAAGCACAAGGTAACATATATTGTCTTCTTCCTAAAGGAGTTACTTTGTCTATCACAAAGGGAGCAGTCATTATTTTTCTACAGCCAGGGGGTACTAGGGGATTTTTTTCAAAGCCCTCTCCCATTTGAAGACCCTTAAATTAAATGACCCTTTTATAATTTTGAATGCACCCAAGAATGCTGTGCTTCCAGCTGCATCTTGGGAAAGGACACCTATTGTGTTCTTCATTTTGGAGCACACATTTCAGTTTACTGATAATATGATTTTTATGTTTGTTTCTATATAGGGAGACACATACCACCACAAGGCAACACTTTTCCTTGATTATTTTGAACTGCAAGAAAATTATACTTTTGGTCCTGGAAGAGGAAAGGTAAGTTAAGTCACAAAACTCAGTACTACATTTCCACATTCAATAAATACAGCTGTAGCCTTTGTCTGCCGACTCCTTTGCACAGGCTTAGCCTCATATGTAAGTTAAAGGTCCATGGGATTTGAAACCATCAGTATTGGACCCAACTTGTACGTTCTTCACATTGTTGTTGACTTTTACACATGACTTGCTCTTAAATGAGGCTAAACCTGTGCAAATGAATCTGTGGTCATAGTACACTTAGCCTCCTTTGCAGCTGTTCTTAAGGTTGTCATGCAAATGTTTCTCAGAAGAGAGGCATTGTATGATGACCCGAAGAATGGCTGCAAAGGAGGCTAAGTGTATAGCAGTATTTATTGAACATGAAACAGGAGTCAACTCAAAAATATTTAGGTCATTGACTTGGAGTGTGGGGAAAAAAGATTCAGCAATCTTAAAAAAGGAATTATTACAGTGAATTTAATTTTACAGTACCTCACTCTTACATCTAAATGTTACTCTTTGCAGTTTCTTCATGGCTGGAGCATGAAAGGGGAAACCCCAGAGTCCGGTAATATATCAATTGTAATAGTAAAAAAAATCTAAATTATGAATAACATAGGGAGCCAATCCTTTAAGCAAAAATTCCATTCAATAGCCCTTCAGTGTGAGTTAAGTGCCCCTTAAATGAAAATCACTGAAACTTCCCAATATTACTCTTAAAGGTCAAATTATCACTCCAGTATGAAGTTTCTTCTCAATTTTCGGAAAGAAAATTTTTTATGGTTATTTTTTTCAGAGTCTAACTGTGAAGTCAATTACTTAACACTGAACATCACTACATAAATTTCTTTCTGGCTTATGATCAAAATATCAGTATTTATGAAAGAAAGGAAATACAAAGCCATCCCAAAATGTAATTAATTGTTATAGTCACAAGTCATGTCAAATGAGCACATCAGCTGACCTTTGGAGTTCACAGGAATAAAATAAATAAAGGGTTTAATGTTCTTGCAAACACTTGCTTGCTTTAATTGATTAATTTTTCTCCAGAGAGGAACTCATGCTCCTTGTATGCAAAGACAGTGGACATGAAGGACAAATGGGTTAATGAAATAAAGAGAGCAATGTAAGTACTAATAATGATGACATCTTTCAATGCAGTTTCTAGTTTGGCACAGACCAGCAGTCAGTTTAGTCAATTATCTTGTGATTACCTTCATTGATTACAGTCATTAGCAGATATTAAGAAGAATAAACTTTTGTAACTTTTAAAAATGCCAATTAAGATGAAGAAATAATTTATCATTCAATTATTTACTTTATATGTAAAATCAATAGAGCAATATCACATAAGCAATATGCAGCCCAGTGAAGTAACATGATAATGAGTGCACACATGCCTTATACTGAATCAGTGAACCAGCTGAGATTTGCTACAAGAACATTACAACAATTAGTTCTTATTTTTTGAAAATATAAAATCTAAATATATTTGACAATGTAAAGATTGATAGGACACAAACTGTTTTCTAATACAGTAAAATTTGCATTTTTCACGTATATTATCTTGTATAATATCTTTTTTTTAAACAGTTGTGAATTGGACTGTTTTCAGTCCTTGGATGGTGGGATTTTAATTGTTCAAGACATTCCCCAAAAATGTTGCTGAGATCAAATATTTAAACTTGTGGTTATTTTGGGTGGAGAACTTTTCCAGCAAATATCAGAGGAAAACACGCTCTACATACTCCCTATGTTCAAATTTGTTTATTAAGAAACTCAGCTGGCTCATAGGCACGTGTGCACTTATCATGCTTTTTCACTGGGCAGTCATTTGCCAAACATTCTTATGTGATATTGCTCTTGCCAATACTGAAAGTATTGTCTCAGAGGTTTAGGGCACTTTAAGTTAATTTCTTTCCTTGATAGGGACATCCTCAAGCTACCTGGAATAGATCAAAGTAAGTACAGTCTCCAGGGCTCTAAATAGGAAAAAAAAATGACCAAATTTTCGCCTGCCATTTTCTTTTGCTTTTGGCAGTCCATTTTGTTTTTTGACTGCCAAATATTAAATAAGGCCTGTCTTTTGGCCATTGGCAGGCTGCTATTTCGAGCCCTGGTCTTTGATTGAGTTGCATAAAGAGACATTAGATAATTAATTATTTTTTTTCCTGTTTATTGATTCAATTAATACCCTTTTTTAATGTAGGAAAACATAAGTTTGATTTATATACTTTTGGAAATCCAACTTATTGCAGTATCTGTCAGAAACTTTTATGGTAAGCTTTGTTTCTTTTGATGTAAATCACAAAATGGCATATTGAATTGAAATAATAAAGGCTTGATGTTATTTGTAATCCCAGGGGATTGATTCACCAAGGATACAAGTGCTCTAGTAAGTAAATTTCATACTTTGAAAAGCATCATAATGTAAGAGACTTGCACCAATAGGCGGGGTTTTTGGAAAAGGTGGCTTGGAATGAAAATAATGTTAGTCTGGAGAGAAAATGTCTGACATGACATGATTGGTAACTGTTATCAAATTAATTCACATTATTATGGTTTCTAGGATGTGACACAGCCTGCCACAAGGACTGCATCAGTAAATGTAATCCCTGCAGAAAAAACATCCAAGACAAACAGTTTTCAGGTGTTTCACCTTTCCAGCCCATGCGCAAAGGACCTATATCTGGGGGACAAACACTAAGTCCAGAAACTGAAAGAAGACCAAGGAAGATATCAGCACCTCCTCGAATTGGGGCTGTAGGTACGAAACAGGAATGCACTTTCTCAAAACAGTACATTAATACATGTGGCCATGTAAACAACTGATATTTCTATCTGTAGCTCACTTTCATGTTTCAGTCTAGCAAAGCTTAATTGTACAATCAATAATATGAAACTATTTATCTTATTAATAATCACCAACCTAGCAGCCAGCAGTCTATTTGCTTGCTCAACACTATTAACTTCCAATCACACTTCTTGTTATAACATAACAGGGAATGCTATTTTTTCTTTCTTTTTCTTGTGGACTTTCAGTTTGTAAATTGAACTGATGATGAATGATGGAGTTTGTTCAAAATATATTCAACCAAAAACTGCTAGTAATTTTGTTTCTGTATAAAATATTAGCCCCAAAAAACCTTTTTATTCAATCATCTTCTTAGCATTTTGTATACTAGATAGCTCAACTAACAGTTTACCTAACAGACTGAACTTATATCATCCAAGATAACATTGATAGCAAGTATATTTCTATTGCTTCTTTTCTGAGTATAGATTCTCTGTAATAGGTTGGTGCTTGATATATTCCTTTATATCTATTGTTGAGGGGTGGAATTATTTTATATTCTAATTGTATTCTATGCTATTGTATTCTATTGTATTGTCGTTCTATCGAATTCAGCCCATCTGTTCTTCAAACGAAAGAAATTCCAATGGAAAATAATATATATCTCTCTCCCACTCCAATACAAACTGTAATTAGTACTTCTCTATTAAGGGGAGTGGATATAATGATAACAATCTACTAATATCTTATAAAAGAATTATGCTTAGTACATAGAAAGCATTAATTTGCTGTCTCAACAATTTCATCAAAGTCTAGACAAATATGTAGGAGTATGCAGGTGGCATGGGTGGTGTAGTGGTTTGTCCACTCGCCTCTCACCACTATGGTCTGAGTTTGAGCTCAGGGTTTTGCTGGATTGTATGCAAGTTGAGTTTGTTGGATGTGTTGTTCTCTTCTGTGCCACAAGAGCTTTACTCCAGGTTCTCCGGTTGTCCTCCCTCAGTAAAAATCAACAAGTGAGTTGAGAGTTGCGTGTACAGAATAATATTTGAGTTTAGTAAAGGAGTGTGTATGGAGGCATGGCCCCACAAGCTTCTAGCTTTAAAGCCTACTCAGTCTTGAAATAAAAAGTGCACATTCTAATGAGTCTTTCTTGTAAGCTCCTCAGTGTTTACGTGTATAAATAAACTTACTTACTTATTTACTTACTTAAAAGATTTCTTTTTTTGTTAATATTTTTTCTTACAAAATCTTTTTAATTGGCATTTTGTGGACAATGCTCTCACCTACAGTAACAAAATGCCTGTTAATCAACTTATTTCTCATATTTCTTGCTGAGAAATTTCATACATAACAAGGGAAATCTTTTACTTTATGACCTGCTGACACATGTTGGCTGACAGTTGACAGTGCATCGGCCAACATCACTTGACAAACACTTCACCGACACTACTTCACCAACACACACGATGTTTTTTCTATAATAACACACGATTTCTAATTATTTTCTATTATATCATGAATGAGCTGGTAAAGTGACAATTTTCTTTCATTAGAACCACTCCTCCTACATTTAATGCAGTTTAATCCTATTATAAGCTAAAATTACATATTAAATTTCTTCTACACTTTAGAATTTCCATAACTAAACAGATCACTTTATTTTGGCACATTCATCAATTACACGCGCATAAAGATTCATTTACTAATTTCAGTTCCACGATATTGCCACTGAATTGCTTATGGTACTTCAGGACTTAAACTGCACCTTTTGCACCTTAAAATGTCCCAAACTCCTCTATATCATTCATGTGTAACAGACAGGTCCCTACAGGACAGATTAGCCTGCTTCTGATGATGGGGTTGTTCTGCAGGTGTCTCGGTACTGCTGTTGTAACCTCTAGTTTACTGATCTTTTCGTCCTTATTCATTGCGGTGTGAACAATGAAGATTTTTTGTTTGAAAGTATGAACATGGTGTATTTAACAAAGACATTTTGTTTAGACAAGTCTAGACAGACAATTAAGATCAATTAAGAATATATATGATTCATAATCCAGTCAAGCTGTTCTCACATGCTTTTTACTCCACAAAATGGTAATTTTCTTAGCATGAGAGTAGAAAATGAAAGTAAAACCTTAGAACTCTTCACCAACACTCGCAGACACTTCACCAACAAGTGACCAATCATCAGCTGTGTGTTGACTGATGGTAAGATTGAAAAAAGACAAAGTAACTATCATCCATGCAATGGTTGATGCTGGGCCAGTAGTCGGCGGATGCAAAGCAAATACTTGGCCAATGCATGGTCCATGGTTGGCAGATGCACAGTTGACAGTGGACTGAGAAACAGTAGATGCATGGTCATAAAGTAAACAATCTCCTGTACTAAGCAATTTTTTAGACTGTGATATATCTTACAGCATGTTGTGTTTTAAAAACACAGAAGTGTTTGAAGGAAAATAGACTAGATATTCTTAGTAATGCTCTGCAAATCGAAGAGTTGGTGTGGTCAGTTGGTGTTAGAGGTCAATAATGATGTGGTTCCTTTTGCTTTATTATGTTTGTATTTGTGTCATGAACACTACTAACTTTCTTCCCTATTTTTTTCATATTTCATTTAACATTTCCTTGCAATCAATGTAGGTTTTTTAGGTTTTATTGCATGTTTTAGATTGGATGATACCCAAGTTTTCATTCTTTCTTAATTATCATAATCACACCCTTTTGTTTGTCGTCTTCATTATCCTCATCATCTTCATCGACATCATTGTCAGCAGAAGCAGAAGTAGTATCATCATCGACATCATCACAAACCATCATCATCATCAATTGCTAATAGCATATTACATCAACTATATATAATGATGTCATCATTTTTGTGGTCATTGTTGTTATCATCACCTTTGATTTGTTCATATTCACAATTTAAAGCCCAAAATCAGAAAAATGTTGTAGTTTTGTATTAAAGACTAACATTTCATTGTATCTAATATTAAATGTTTTTTTTGATGTCATTATTTATTTAGATGTTATCTGTGACCAGTCATTTGGGTAAAACATGTCTACAAACGAATGACATTCAATTCTTGCTTAAATTGAAAGATACCTTGTCATCGTTAGATTTCTCCAGCAAACCAGCACCTTTAGTAAAGCAGATCTCAACCCCGACCTCTCCTAGTGACTGGCTGCATACCAGGGATGGACCCCCACAGCCCTCAGCATGGGCTCGCAAGTGTACGTAAATTTGTCAGCATGCTGAAACACTACAAAAAAGTATTAACTATTTTGGATTATACGACTGAGTTTGCTTATATTTACTAATTAACAAACTGCGAAGGCTGTAATAATGTAAAGCAACAATTAAGTGGAATAATTATTTTGATACGTCCTTGTTTCCTTTGGAGTGGTGAGATAAAAAAAGCAGGTTAGATCACAGTGCAACATAATTTGTTAATCTGAAAGCAACATAGGCCTTTCTAGCAGGCAGTTTGTGGTCCATGTATATGACATCCGAGCAAGTATCACCTTAGTTTTGCAGTTAGGCTAAGAGGGGTGATTCAAGAGAGGAGTAAGGACAAACGGGACAACTGGAAAAACCTTGAGAGTCAGAAAAAGAGCCTAAACATTGAACCTTAAAGAACCTTAAGAATTGCACATAATTAAGAAAAAGAGGGGAAAAGCAGGAAATCTTGCTGATGATATATTCTAATGTAAACTGTCTAGTTTTTAGTAATTATCTGTGATAATGTTTTGCCACCACAACACTTATCTCTCCTGACCATATTAGTTTGTCATTTTCAGTTGACATCTAATGTTTCTTTTCTTGCAGCCAATGACATAGTCGTAGCAATATCAAAGTAAGTAAAAGAAAATAGAGACCTCTCTGGCCAAGCTCTAAAAAATATTTAAATACAATTAACTTAATATCGATGAGCTTGATTCAGTTTTCAGGGAATGGCTCCAAGTGGCCGAGCAAGTCTCAACCTTGCAGTTGGTGATGAAATAGAAGTAACTAACCAGTCCGATCCTGAATGGTGGGAAGTATGTCCAATGTGTTTCCTCATAATATGAGGTTTGCAAGGTTATAGTTTTGATCTGACAGTTTCTTTTTTGGCAGGGACGATCCTCTAGAACAGGATCTGTGGGATATTTCCTGCGAAGTTATGTTGCTGAAAAGGAAGAAAATACTGACATGATTAGAAGGAAAAGCCAGGTATGTAATTGGATTGGAAATAGATAAAAAAAAAACAATTCTGACTTGTGGTAGCCAAACCCACTGAATCATTGCTTATTTTATTGCTATCAGAGATCTTCAAAGCGTAGTTATAAGTATGAGGAGCACACCTTGATGGAAGAGTAAGTCAACTAATACTGATGTTTATATGTATCATCAAGGACATTTGTTTAAACTTTATGGTCAGAGACAAGTCAGCTGACTATTGGCCGACTCAACCTGATCTTTTGTCAATTGTATCCTTGGATGTGCATCAGTATGTCAAGTCATGAGCGCCAAGTCATACCATGTAAATAGGCCTTTAAATGTAGGCTCAAAAATGATTGTAGAATGAGTTGTTCCACAGAAAGGAAATCTAGTGTACAAGGTGTCAAGTTATATTACACTTGATAAACACTTGCTTATTTTGTTGTTGGTGAATTGTTGGCTGATCATACAGCCAGTCATTAAGTAATTGAGGGTAATTCTCTTCTTGACACTGTTAATGCACAACAAACACTAATTCAATATATTGCTTGGTGTTTCTGACAGGACTCCAGAAAATATTTCCACTGCACCTAATGATATGAATGCAGATTTGTCGCAGTATGCATGGCAAGTTGATTCTATTCATCTCAGTCTCATGATTAATTAATGAGGATAAAACAAATTATAATCACTACATCATAACAGTGTCTTCATACAGTGATGAAACACCTTCTCTACTTGAATAATTTGATCTATACAGCTGCCTAACATCATTTACTGAACTCAACTTCCTACTTTGTACCAGGTTTGTTGGGAAGATGGATCGTGGTGCTGCTGAAAGAGAGTTAAGTCAAAGGTGTGATGGATCATTTTTGGTGCGGGAAAGTGTCAACCGTGCGGGTGAATATGCTTTGAGTGTAAGGTAGGTGTTTGAATACTGCAGAATGTATGTAACTAATTGATCAAAAAAACCCAATGATATTAAAATTAAGAGATGCAGATGTTCGGGCTTGGACATCAACATATTATATGAATCCATTGCCTTAATTCAATGTTTTCTGTAATTTTCAGATTTCGTGTATCAACAAAACACATCAAAATTCCATATGATGGTTTTTTTTGCCTTACACAGGCAAAAGTTTTTGACAGCATCCCGGTAAATAAGATGATTTTGATTGATGTTTAATTAGCATATGGTAATTCAGGTTTGATTTGTGAGAAAAAAGGCTGATCAATTGATAGTGTTGAGTGGGGAGGCTTACACTATTTCCCAAATTATGTAACTGATGCTGCTCATCACTCGTCTCTTTTTCTGTGCTTTGGCTGCCATCAATCAAATATGACAACAGCGTGCTGTTGTGATACCCTAGCTTTGTAACTTGTGAAACAAAGGAAATTCGTCAGTCTTTCTGTACTCTTCAAGATTCTGAAACTTCAAGATCATTTTGGGCTTGTTTTAATAATAACAAATCATCCAAAGTTTGATTGATGGCAGCCAAAACACAAGAAATACCTTTCAAGTGCCAACTGTACTCAGCTCGCATAATTTTGAAAATAGGTGTAATGAAAGATTATTTGTTCTTTCTTAGGAATTAATCCAGTATTATCGGGACAATACCCTTGGAGTTAGCTTTCCTGGGCTAGATACCACTTTACGATGTGGAATCAATGAAGAGCTGGAACAGGAAGGTGAGCTCTATATCAACTTTCTCATATGACAAATGTATAATAGTTTGCGGCATGCAGAGTGTTGACATCCAGGTAATCTTTAGTTGTGAAATCACTGTTTTTAGGGCTTGGATGGGCAAAAGCACTGTATCCATATACTGCAAGAAACTCCAAAGAAATCTCTATCCAAGTAAGGGCCTTCTAAGTGCAACTTTCTGTCATATGTTTTCCATAATGATATTAAATTTAGCTCAGCCGTGGCATCATTAAATATAAATAATTATGTCATACAGCATCATGATTTGTTGCAGCTTCTTTTGTAAGCATGAATAAAAATGGTTGTTAATAGAATGATGTTCTTTTAATGATCAGTCAATGTGAGTGAGCATTTGTGCTTTGGGAGCAAAGAACATTGTTGTCCATAAACATAATTTATACCATTGTTGCTGTTGATTTTATTTCAGAAAAACTCAAGAATTCTAATCCTAAACAAAGATGGTGACTGGTGGAAAGGTGAATGCGATGGCCAGGTATTAGGTCTTTTTTAAGCCTTTGTAGGACAGAGAAAAAATCCTGTCAAAATATGAAACACAACTGAATAAAGCACTCCATTTTAAGCACTACCCCAATAACACCTCCCCTTTTTAGTAAGTTATGAGCAAGAGGCCTTTATTTGGAATTGGAATGGCTTGCCATATTAACCCCACAAAGGTCAGCATGCTAATGTTTTATCTTTTTCCTATCTAATGCCTGTGATAGTTGGTCATCCCTTACTAAAATTTTTCAGAAAACAGAAAGGCTGAGGCTAACCCTGCAAAAAAATGCATCCACTTTAATGAATGGGATCAGCCATCCACCAAACTTGGGACTCTTGCACCAAAGGCTGTGCACTAAAAGCAGAGAAAGATTGATTATGTATTATTATTTATACAGGTTGGATATTTTCCATCAAATTACATTGAAGAAATAAAAGAATAGAATGGGAAACAGCAAATATCAGTTGGTAAAAATCAGAAAAACTGATGATGATATCACATGCAATCCTCTTTGAAAATTAGAAATTTGTTGCAGTGCAAACCAAAGTTTCATCTTGACAACTGGGACCAAAGAGACAAGAATTTTTGAGATACCTTTATGAAAAATGTCAGTCAGTGTGATGTGATACAGCTCATTCCCAAAATTCTATCATATAGAAACACATAACCTGGAGAGATCCTTGGCTATATTGTAAAAAGAATCATGCTTGTACAAAAGATAAAAATGATCTTTTGAAGAAAATATTGTAATATTAAAGCCTAGTATGAAGTACATAAATTGAAAAATAGCAATTCTTGGCAAGATGTAAGGCAGGTTTGTTGTTCATGTGCCAACCACAAATCCATTGGTTGGTAAGACAAAGGAGCTGTGAAAAGCCTTTGTGAACTTGGTTGGCATATTATCATCACAATGGCTTTGTTTGTAAACCTGAAGTATTCTTGGTTTTCAACCATTCCCAGGAGGGACGTTCGACAAAAGACACGACAGCCATTGCTGGTGGACTCGACAAAAGAAAACCACCACCGTGACTTGGTGGATCTTTTGTTCTACTCACTCTTGTGGGAATGGGTTGAAAACCATCAATTGCTATAGGTGAAAATTATTAGGAATATAAATAGGCTCACATGTAATGAATGACAGCCATGGAAAAAACTTCTTTCTTTCCTATTAAAGAAATCATGGACCCAGCTTTGTCTGGAAAAGGAACTGAATGTAAATAAA
>JAABNW020009457.1:0-11398 GCA_015164035.2 Radianthus crispa
TTAGTCAGTATACCATGGAATGCTTTCGTTTCTCTTTCAATATATGGACGTATTGCCTTACAGACCATATCGATTCCATAACCTACTTTAAGCCAGTTTTTGTAGTCTTGGTTTTGAAGCCTTTCTTGCCAAGATGGCGATATCAGAACTCTTTCATCTTCCATTTTAACCGTTACTAACCAACAGACCTGTTCAAATCAGTTCCAAAATATTAATTTGGTCAATAATGTAATGTTTAGTAAAGTACCATCGCCACTCCTCAGGGCTTCAACAAAATTAGAATTTCAATCAAATTTAGTCGAATCAAACTACAGTATAAATATATAAAATAAATCTCTTATAAAATGAACACATTTTGTTGTGATGTGTGTTAATAGATGGATAGTTGTTTCAGGTCGGTACTCTCGTTGAGCAACATGGCGGAGTTTGGCATTTCTTGGGCGAGTCCTACGTGTTTGATTCATTCGTGTTCAGGATCAAGCACAATCGTGGCAACTAGTAATTTTTCATTTGCTTTAAAAATACTTAATAGAAACTCACTTTTTCTGTTCAAGAAAAAGTAAGACTGCAACAGCTTCGATGTAAGGCAACTATGAAGTTTTGAAAAAAGCCAATACTCGATTACTCAAAAGTCGTAAGAACGTTTGAGCAGGAGCCGTGAAAAAATAATGATTCGTTCTCACCTCACAATTTTGTAATCGATAGAGTCCACCCTAATATTCTTTGTTTAACTTTTGGGGTACTTTAAAGTGCAGGGATCGAAAATGTCGGAAGACGAAGGCAACAAAGTAAGTGTATGAGACGCTAAAATCATTTCTCAGAAAAATATAAATAGCCGTTAGCTGTCACGATTACGTCTAGAAAGTTCGTAACAACATATGTAAATTAGCAATGTCTCAGGGAAAAAAAGAGAGTACCATCTGAATTAAATAGTTTCAAAGAAAAATACCTCATGACAGAATAGATCAAGGAGGTTATTTTTCCTAAAGATAAATGTTTTTAATAAAATCCATACGTGACCATTGTAAGACTATCATTTCAATAGTCACGGTATTTTCCAGACATGTGACCGATATTATTTCCAAGAAAAGGCTGTATATCAATATAAAAAGTATACACAAGGTTTTGTAAAGCGTGTTGCTCTAAAACCTGGAAGAAAGGCGAAATTGTTGTCAGAGTACTGAAGTAACTGGGTAAGTGATAAGTTAATAACCCTAAAAATATAAATGTACTGAAGATAAAGCAAATAAAGCAGCTTCCTCTATTTAAAAATCAGTGTGCAAAGAAAATTTATTATTGGCCTGCTTCATTGCATTTGAGCGTGACCTCCAGCCAGGGAAACCGATTTTAACTTAGTAATTAGCAGTTGAATGCCAAGATTTGTGATAGAAAAATATCTTTAATAGCGATGTACTTTAATATTAGAAACTGGGATGTTGAAGTGGTATCAACATTTACCCAATTAAGAGAGTGTTGTTTGTGCGAGTAAATATGGTTTCTGGTTCAGTGGATTTTATTTATTAGACAATTCTAGAATTTGTTCTACAGTCCATTTATGTTATGCGTTAGCAATAACAGTTTCGTATGTAATCAAAAGGAGGTACTCGTATATTTTTTTGCATTTAAGAGAACTGAGAGAGACTGTGAAGATTTGGTACACCATATTTACACTGCTGCCACTGTCATAAGGCTTGACACGTTCAGTAATTTCATATTTCTTTGCAGTTATGCTAAAACCCTGCTGCTAAAAATATTTGGTTATTGATTGTTGGTTATTAACCAATGGATTGAAAACTTTGTCTGCTTGCTTATTGCATGACAGTGACCTACTAAAATGGAGGAAGACGCAAGAGTAGTGGTACAATCGTCTTGGCAAGAGAGGCTTCAAAACCAAGACTACAAAAACTGGCTTAAAGTAGGTTACGGAATCGATATGGTCTGTAAGGCAATACGTCCATATATTGAAAGAGAAACGAAAGCATTCCATGGTATACTGACTAACAGACTTCATGGAGTACCTCTTTGTGCATGCACTTACACGAGACATCCTTATCATGATACCATTCGTTGTTTATGGGCTAAAGAAGTGTTGAATTATCACACTAAAGGAAAGCCAACATGGAATCAAAGTAATGCTTCACTATGGCATGACCCTAATGCTGGTTATTGGGAAGTAGCTAAGCTGTACATGCCGTTTGGTTGTGGCGGGAATTCCTGTGCAGAAACTG
This sequence comes from Radianthus crispa, assembly GCA_015164035.2. Classification (NCBI taxonomy): domain Eukaryota; kingdom Metazoa; phylum Cnidaria; class Anthozoa; order Actiniaria; family Stichodactylidae; genus Radianthus; species Radianthus crispa. Next base: position 2,229 of record JAABNW020009457.1, read on the forward strand.
ATGCTACTGGACTCCTAAACCTTTTGATGTTCTGTAACTATTATAAAACTGATAGCACGCTGGTAGAGAGGCTTAAAGATACGCGTAATGCTTGGGCACATGCAGCAAAGCAGGAGCTTGATGCAACTGAAACAACTAATGCATTTTCGTCTATGAAGGATTTCCTGCAAGATGCAGAGATGGTTGTTGATACTGATGCTATTGATGCACTGAATGAAATCATAGCATTCGAGAATAATGATCTGATTAAATTTGAAGACGTGGAAACGGAAGTGGTTAAAGAAGTCAAACGAATAACGACGTCTATGAAGGATGAACTTATTGCAAAAATTGATTTTGCGAAAGACCAAGAAGATATTCATGCCAGTGAGATTAAAGAAGAAATCAAGCATCTCAAAACAATGCTCAGTTATTGCATGAGATTTGTAGAAGAAAGAGATGATGTTTTATTAAATGTCCAAAGTGCTCTCGGTGATATGCAAAACAAAATAGACATGTTGCTGCAGTCGAGATTGGACAGTAGGAACGAAGAACGATGGAAGAAAGGGAGCACCGTTGAAGACATAAAATATTATTTAAATAATATCGCACTGAGGGCCATCCTGTTGGCATTCAAATTGCTAAGGTCTACTCCAAGAAACATGATACGCATGCTAATTTTGCTTGCTGTTATAACAACTTTAGATGAAAGATTAGACGACATTGGTAAGTTAGATTGTCTGACATCGATAATTTTTTGTGGCTGAGGTTGTTGCTGATGTTGATGATGATGATTGTTATCAATAACAACTAGTGTGATATAACACTATAAAAATGACATAAAACATGAATAACAATGGTAATAAAACAGAGCCTTATTGCTGATATTATATTGATGCTATAGCATGATGTGATGATGATACTATGATAGGAAAGGTTTATGACAGGTGGAGAATGATAAAAATGGTGTAATGGTGGTGCCTATCATGATAATCAATAGCCTGGGGATGATGATATATGTGGTCATAATTTGAAATTAATAAAAATCACTTCTGGTGATGAAAATAATGTTGAAAGAATTGATAATGTTGTGGTGGTGTTGGAGACTTTGATGATGATAGTGGTAGTGGCTTTGATGATGGTGGTAGTAGTGTTGTAGGCTCGAAATAGGAAAAAAAATGACCTGCCACAGCTTTTGTTTTTTTGACAGTTGAAACAAATCTTCGCCTGCCATTTTCTTTTGCTCTTGGCAGTCCATTTTTTTTGGAATGCCAAATATTAAATAAGGCCTGTCTTTTGCCCATTGGCAGGCTGCTATTTCGAGCCGTGTGTTGGTTGTGGTGGTGGTAGTTATAATGATGGTGATGGTCATAATGGGTTATGATCATGATGATGGTGGTGGTAGTGGTGTTGGTTATGGTGGTGGTAGTTATAATGATTATAATGAACATTAATTTTATTATAATGTTGGGTAAAGAGATAAAATTCTGATGTTGAATTACAGGTTGTAATGTAAGAACAAAACCTACAGGAGTCCATGATTTGATGGAGATGGACTTTACTGGGCCTCTCAATCGAGCAAGAGAAGGATTTGTTGGTCGTCAGTGGTTGTTTAAAGACATATCTAATTCCCTTGAAAGAGATGAATTCAAGGGTGTCATGATCATTGCAGCGCCAGGTTTTGGTAAGTCTGCTCTTGTGTCAAACCTCATCTGCTCCAAGCTGTCAAACTACGCCTTGCACAGTCAAATCCTTGCGTATCATCTTTGTATTCATTCACACAAAAAGACACAAAATGGTGCTGTGTTTGTTCGGAATCTGGCAAGCATGATAGCCGAAAGATTGCACGAATATGAAAGTATACTACAAGACAAGTTCATACAAAGAGTTCTCAGTTACGAACAGTGCTCAAGCGATCCAAGTACATGCTTTGAAGAGGGAATTCTTACTCCACTGTCAAGACTTCGTTTAAGAGTTTTGGAGCCAACAATGTACATTGTCATAGATGCATTGGATGAATGCTACAGTGAGAACGAACAAGCCAAAGGGGCATCGATTGTGAATATCTTAAGCAACAACATGAAAATGTTTCCCAACTGGCTGAAAGTCATTGTAACATCAAGAAATGTAACAGACATTCGAAGAACGTTTAGTAGTCTTGATGTTTTAAATTTCTTTCCAGATGACCCAAGAAATCTGCAAGATATAGAGCGGTTTATCATTTCTCGATTACATTATTCTTTGCTTTCTAGAATGAAAAGCTTTCTTGTTGAGGATTTTTCAGTTCAAGCCATGGTCAACAAAAGCCAAGGAAATTTCTTGTACATCAAACTTGTCTTAGAGTATTTGAAGAGCAAAGACGTTAGCGCAGCGACTTGGAATTCTTTGCCAACATCAATTAACAGCATCTACAAGGAATTTTTTGAGCGAAAGTTTGACACCAAAGAAAAATTCCATGGTCCTCGTAAAATATTTGAGATTCTAGTTGCGACACTTTCTCCCTTGACAACAGAAGAGCTTTACGATGTTTTCGTGACAAAAATGAAGGACACCAATGTTTTTGATTTTGAATACGACTTCTTGTTGATGCTGGAAGATCTCTCCATGTATCTCAGTAGCATCCAAGAAAATCAGATAGTCACAGTTTTTCACAATTCTCTGACTGAATGGTTGACGGGCACCTCGAACAGAGGTGGAAAGTTTTACGTCGACGTAAAGAAAGGAAACCAATTGCTTGCAGATTATTATTTTAAAAAGATCCAAGAAAAATCTGTCAACTTGACTCCCCAGTTTGTCTATAACCTTGCAACTTACGTCGCAAGGGGATCAAGCATAAGGCGACAGGTAGAAGACTTCAAGAATCTTAATCAAAAGATAATCGGAGTATCTGACACCAGCACACATTCTACCGCTCTTCACATTGCAGCAGGCGACGAAAACGACAAAACAGTGGCTCTTCTTCTCGATGTTTTCGAAAATGTAGACGTTGAAGACAATAGGGGAAGAACACCAGCATTCTATGCTACAAGGTTTGATCGTCTCGCCAACCTTCGCTTACTTTACCAAAAAGGAGCCTCATTAACACAGATGACGTCACTACTAACATGTGGTAATCCCGACGCAGAAGAAGAAGATATGGAATATTGTGAACACCAGATGGCTGGATACAGTTTGCTGCATGTTGCATCTCAAAAAGGTAATTTTAAAATTGTGGAATTTCTTCTCAAGAAGAATGTCAGCGTCGCAACGTTGTCGGGGCTGGGAAACACTGCACTGCATCTTGCTGCTAAATACAGTCAAACTGAAACGGCCAGGATTCTTATGGAACACGGTGCTACTCCTGATGGTAGATGTCTCTATTATGCAGCTCTTCATGGCGATTCTGCCGTTGTGCGTGTCTTCCTCGACAATGGAGCTGAGGACACTTGTATGAATTGCAGTGAGATGTCAAATGGTTATTTTAAAGGACAATTCCACTTTCGTAATCTGGAAGATCGGCAGAGTCATAGACAGGAATGTAACACGGCCTTACACATTGCTGCTATCAAGAACTTACCTCACATTGTGAAAATGCTTCATAAGTCGAACAAAAAAACAGTTCATTGCATAAACTTCTATGGAAAGAATCCACTATTTGAGGCAGTTGGGAAGAGCCATTTGGAAGTGACCAAATTGCTTTTAAAATCAGGAGCAAATACATCTAGCATCTGTCACTATTATTCAATGTTGGATTCGATACCTTTCTCTTGTCCATGTGGCTACACACCACTACATATGGCAGCACTAAATGGCTCTGCTGCCATAACAAAGTTACTGTTGAAATACAAAGCAGATTATAATGCAAGGGACTGTAAAGGCTTGCAGCCAATCCACGTTGCATCGTGCCATGGACATGCAGATATTCTGTCTCTTCTTGTGAAAAAAGGCGCAGATATCAACAGCAAAGGTTCAAATGACATGACTCCCATCCATTATGCTTGTGAGTGTCAGAATGATAGCATTTTTGACAGACTGTTCGAACTTGGAGCTAATGGTACTGCCATCACTTCAGATGGAAACACTCCAGTGCATTATATGATTCAGAAACATTCGATTGATGAGGAGTTCATTTTAATGGATCCATACGTGACTAATCCAATCGAGCCAATAGATACAAATTACCGAAACACTATCGAGAAACCATTCGAACACAAGTACCCTTGGATGATCTCGATGATTAGATTTCTGGCAAGCTTTACGAAGGGGAAGTCTTATAACTTGGAATCAATGAGTCGTCTGGATTTGATGAAAATATTTTTAAATATCAGTACAAATGTCTCGAAATCAATGCTTGGTAGTCTACAGCCCTCGAGTTTTAAGTTTATTGCACTTACATCACCTTTGTTTTACGCTTATGACATTGGTCTGTTATCTCATGAGCAGAAAAGTATAGACGATCTAGACTCTATGTCAAAACTTCGTCAAACGATTTTCAAATTCCTACTCAGGAATAAGACTGATTGTGGTTTTTTAATGCTATTAATGGAAAATAATCTGATATACGTTTTCGATAGAATACTGAGCCTTGGGTATAATATTAACTGCAATGATTCAGAGTCATCAAGTCCTCTTCTTGCGTATCTAAGACAAGGTGGGCGAAACATGGCCAAGGTGCTGGTAAAACATGGTGTTACTGTTGACATACAGTGTGGAGAACCCTTTGAGTACTCGGCATTACATCTTGCTGCCTATCACAAGTTACACTACCTGCAGTACATATCAGTGTTTCGAGATCCTGTCAAGTGGGAGGAATATCTGAAGGAAGAAAACGCCTTATTTGATTACCTGTTTGATGAATATGACAGGAGGACTGTTGATGGGAAAACAAGAGTGGTAAAAGTACGCGATGGACCGGTTACTAAAGCAATCAAATCGCATCCCTTGGGCTACAAAGTCATCAATGAATGCTTAGATCTCGAAGGATACACAGCTCTTCACCGAGCAGCTCAGGGTGGGAATGTTGTTGCTGTCGAACACTTTTTAGGTTGGGGAGCAAACGTAACAATTGAAACCAAAGATGGCTTTGACGCTTTGACTCTTGCTGTCTGGTATGCCATCAAGTACCGTCCATACTTCAATTTTCATAAGCCATGTTTTTCGACGTCTCTAGAAATCGAGTTTGCGTCTTTCACTTCGAGCGCCATCCTAGGACACTTAACAAGAAACAAGCCATTTTATGTGGGTTGTGATGCCACCAAAAAGACTCCTACACTTTTACATCTTGCAGCCACTCGTGGCATGTGGAGGTTCATCGATGACTTGTTCGTTGGCAGAGATAATCACAGAGTAACTGGTTTAACTGCTAATTGTCCCACGAAGGATAACATCACACCCATGTACCTGGCCAAGCTACATGGAGGGTATGAATGTGACTGGGATAACCCTTGGTGCAAGGTTGTTGGTGTGTTGCTGAAGTATGGGGCATCCATGATTTACCCTGGTCCACTGACTGAATACTCCTTGGTTTTAAATTTTTTGTTTCATGAAGTTCCTGGAAGACTGGATCTTCATTTAAGTGAAAAGGAACTGACGATGGTACAAGAGGATGTTAGCAAAAAAAGTGTTCAATGTAGAGACTTTGATGACTTTGATATCACGGATGTGTTTGAGCACGATGTAGTTTTCCTACCGATAAGTATGTTCAACACTTACGCATATAGGAACGGCATTCAGGAATTGTTTTACGGTACCACACGCCCTCTTTTTGAGACAGTAGATGAATATGAGAGCACGAGAAACATCTTCAAATCCTTCTTGAGACTTGAACTGACAGAGCTTAAGTCAATGTTTATCTACTTAAAAAGCATGGATGACATAAAATTTGAGTGTGTCAAATCGACGAACTATCAAGATCAGACACGTCTAATTTCAGAAGACAAATATGGTAAAAGAGGAATGATGAAAAAAGAAAAAAGTTTAAGTGATATTCAGAAAGAGCAACTGTTTGGAGCAGATATAAGAAAGCAGTCAATAGTTTTTCCGCCCCATGAATATACAGCAAAGACACAAAACTTAAACATGTGTTCACCCGAAGCAGCAGCTAAGATGTTCGAAACAATAGACAGTTGCCTAGATCATAATCTTCTAGTTTTTAGAAATTCCCAAGAAACGCTAACCAAGGAACTTGAAACCGCAAAACAAGTTTTTCAGAAATACGTACTGGAACTTGGAAGATCGGATTCTTCTGTAATCAAAACTTTGAAAACTTACGAAAAAAACCTGACATGCCCAGTTCAAGCTATTAGATACAATTACTTGAATATGAAGTTTCTATTGCATACCATTCAATTTTGGGACAGACAAGTACGTAGGATATCAGTCTATCCAAGTATATCGAAATTTGTTGCACAACGAATCCAAGACGTCTTTCTAAATGAGAATGCCAAAGAAATGACAAGTTTCATACTTGAACTAGCGTCTGAAAGTCCTTCAGAGAAATACAAGCACCTTAAAATGCTAAGATTTACAAAAGCACCAATGTTCGACAAAACAGTGAAGTAAAAGAAATGATCAGATGAAGCAATGTTGGTCATCGGACTATCATTTTCATTTTTTTTTATTCTGGTTTCCATTTCCTTTTATTTTATGACACAAGTGCGTAGAAAAACTATACTTTACTTGCAAGGGCTAATCAATTATTAGGTAAAAGAGAACTTAGATTGACTCACAGCCAGCGCGGTATGACTAAATAGATATGGCTAAAAATGAGCATTTCTAGATACACAAAATGTCGGAGTGCTCTTTTAATTTTAGAAGTGAAAAATGAAGAAGGATAATTTGAAAAATTCTGATCCTTTTTTATCTTTTTTCTTAGTAATTTAGATTTTCCTTTATCTAGAAAACGTCTAGCCATCTCAATGTGTTTGACTTCTGTTGAAAAAAGTAGCTACAAACCTCAAACTACTAATAGAAGTCAATGAATTTGACAAGGAATTATTACAAGGTAGAAAATAGGATGCCACCACACCCCCAGTGCATCATGGGCAGATCTAAGGGGTGCCGACCCCCCTTTATTGGACTCCTTTGTTATTGCAGTGTGCACACCTCAGCCGACTTTTTTATTTGATGACCTTCTGGTAATTGCCACCCCACCCTCCCTAGCAAAAAATCCTGAATCTGCTAAACTTGCAATTCAGATACGAATTATACTATCATTTATAGTTAATCAAATTACTTTTTCTTTTGATTATTGTAGATGACTGTTAGAAGAATGTGTGTCAAGGAATAATATTTTACAGTTTTATAGAAGTGAGTCAAAGAGTCACATGAATAAAAGAAATGTGTACAAGAAATTAGTAAATGGCCATGCCTAAAGAAAAACTTACCTACTAAATTACTTTCCCACAAAATTTTAAAATACCTTGGATGCTTTTCCATTTCAGACCACATTTTTATCAGTAGCATCGCCTCTGCTTGACAGTTATACTTATGAAAACCCATGAATATTGATACAACTTTAACAAAAAGTTTGAAATGGGATAACACAAGGAAAAAAATTAAAAAAAAAACATGAATGTGTTTTTGAATGGGATACAGAATAACCTGATTTAAATTTAAAAACATTAATGGTTTTGCCAAACAGTAATTGTAAGTTATTAATTTATTAGTTTATAATTACTTAATTTTATTGTAAAATAGCATGCAATTCAGCCCTATGGCTGCTAGATGATATTCTTTAAATAAACCTATGTTTATCTACCTATACCTAGATCTATCTACTGTTAATGTGTTTTCTATTTATCAACGGTTCTTATAATAAAAACCATCATGGATTATGGAAAAATCATTCATGTTTTTTCTTTTTTTTCCTGTGACATTTTGCACATTTAGGGCCTGTTCATATTGGGCCTGTTCATTATTTATGGGGAGGGGGACTCACAAAGCTTAACTGACCTACATGGGGGAGGGGGAGTTGGAAAAGTATTATTCTCTTGAGAGGGGGGTCAAAAAGTTTTTACTGCTTTTAATGATGGGGGGGTGGGGGGCAAAAACGTTTTGATGCATTTAAGGGGAGTACAATAAGTCTTGACCACTCTCTTTCCCTAGTCACCAACCCTACCCTCCCCATAAATAATGAACAGTCCCTTAAAGATAAAGAGGTTTATAATGATTACATTTATTACCGGTATGTATTTTACACAAAATTATTTTCCTTTTTAACACTAGCCACTAGACTTTCCAGAAACTCAATTAAGAGAAACAAAACAAAGAAACATGACAAGAAATTCATTTATGTCCACATGTTATGAAGGCAGAACAGTTCTTTCTTGATTAAAATCATAGTTAAACTGAAATGAAAACAAAAGTACACACTTATTAATAAGCTTTCCAACAGCTTTTCTTGAGGGCAACAGATCTAATTCATTGCATTACAATGTTTTATCATAGATTTATAGATAACATGTCATCCCCTTGAGTATTATATTCTTGTTTAGCTGCGGTACTCAGTTTCTCAAGAAAAGACACATGAATATGAACACAACTCAAACAAAGAGTCATACTCTCAAGGGATTGACACATTGGCCTGTAATGAAATATTATCACTGTAATGCAATGAATATGATCTATTGTAAGACAGGACACAGGGAATAATGATCATGTGTAACTTGCAAACTTGTCATGACTGCTTTACATAATAAAGTCTTAAAAGTGTGTAATTGTGTTTTCAAGAAGAAAAAACAAGGAATCTCTGTTTTTGTAGTTGGAAACCTCAATAATAATCACCATTAACTTTTATAGGTTTGATCTACATATCTATTATTGACTCATTATTTTTTATTTATTATAATTTCATTTTATTTTATTAGCTTTGCCCTAATAAATACAAAAACTGAAGATGAGCAATATAAGTAATAACTATGTAAAAAAAGATGAAAATAATTTTGGACCTTACTATTTAGAACTTGTTCAATATCAAAGAAATTTTAAATTTAAATCTTAAAATGAAGTAAAGAATGTATTTACTTACTTTAGTTTTGATATCCTCTGATGATAATTTTGGTACTCCAGCAACATTATGCTGTGAAAGTAAGATTAGTTCATAATTACAGCCATTCTCAAAATTCTGCAAACTCAGTAGTTACAAGTTGCACATTGGAATTTGGTTTTTCATTGCCGCCAGTCACAAACAAGAAAGGTACCGACTGATTATC
>JAABNW020009568.1:0-11397 GCA_015164035.2 Radianthus crispa
TACTGAGCGTTGTAAACGGCCTATATGCAGGTTTTACTGGCTGTTGTAAAGGTCGTCAGGCGCTAGTACCCAATCTTCCATTTGGCTTAATCGTGGAACGCCTACTAAATACCATTCTATACAGAATTTCGGATCTGGTATCTAAACACGTTAATAAATTGAACTCCTGTTGGTATCCTATTATCCTGTTGGTATGTTTTTTAGTCGTGGCTGCAATCGCGGAAAGTCAAAGCTCATAGTTCAAGACTACGAAGATTTTGTGGATGAGGAAGGACGACGGAAGCGCATAAAAGTGACAAGAAAAGTAAACCTCGTGAAGAATTCTTGTACACAATCGAAAAATGAAAGGAACGAAACATCAGAAGAAGAGGATGCTGCCGATGATTTACCATTCGACTACCCCCACCAACCTGAAGTTAATAACTATCAGAAGAGAAGAGAGAATAGCACCAAAAACTGGGAGTATATAAGAGAGAAGTTGGTCAAGGCTGCCTTGGTGAGAGAAGGTTCCATAGCAGAAGGGTGTATTTGCACGAGTTGTAAAGCAGATACTGCTACAATTCGTTGTAAAGACTGTGGAGGTTATGCTTTATTGCTGTGCGAAGCTTGCTGCGACTCAATTCACGGAAATGCCAATATTTTTCATTGTCCAGAGAGATGGGATTCGAAGGTAGGTATATGTACGCATCTAAAGAAGAGATTCATTCACACATTTCATTCAATACAGAAACAACATAAGCTTAAATATTATGCATTTATGCTCAAGTAAACATCTTTTAATGTGCATTTCTTTTAGAATGAAAAATGGGAGAGATTGTTGAAGCCGAAGGAGCTTTTGAATCCATATCACAATAATTGTGATAATGGGCAAGAAAAAATACCTCTGACATTGCTTGATAGTAATGGTGAGACATCATCAAGTAACATCTAAATAATCATTCATTCATTACGATATTATTATTATCATTATCATTACATATGATATTTAATGTGATGATACTACACTTTGCAGTTAAGTGTGGCGTAATGGAAGTTTTGTCGCAAAGATTTCTCATTGAAAAGTGCATGTTGTCAGTGGTAACATCATAGCATTCAATAGGAAGCAAGCATGATTTTGATGTCATTGATAATATACTTACACAAGTGATTTTTTCCCACAATTTGCGATCAAATATCAGTGACGTTGCCCCTAACAACATGGACTTTTTAACGACAAAATTTCATGATGAAACTTACTTCATGCCACACTTAACTGCCAAGCGTAGTATGATCATGGTGATGTTCGTGATGGTACTTGCCATGTATCTGTCTTAATGTAATATTTCAATGATCTTTAAAACTCAGGCACATATCATGAAGTGTTGTTGAATGTCTGTAACTGCAAATCAGTTATGGAGACACTGGTATATCTTCACTTTTGGCCAGCAACCCCATGTACACCTTCTTTGGCATTCTCTATTGACTTGCTTCTCAAGCTACAAGCTCTTATGTTTGAATGTCATATATCAGTATATGACTTTGTTAAACACCTTTCTTTCTACAGCAACCCCCTTGTAAAGGTAATTCATAATAAGTTTTATAATATTCTTATAATTTATTTAAATGTAATGATGATTATAAATGAATATTATGTGACTTCAGTACTGTTTAATTCTTCTCATCAATAGAAACGACAAATTTATGAGCAGCTTCTTGACAGCTTTGAGGAGTTCAGGTAAACAATCCTTTTGTTGACACCATAATCCCAATACAGTATTGGTATTGTTTATTATTGTATAAATTTAAGATCAGCTTTGAGACTATTTTTGTGAGCATATAAACACCCAACATATTTACCTAACCTTAATTATTCACCAGGTTCAATGTGCATATCAGTACATGTTAATGCTGCAGGTAATAAAATTTTATAACAATTTGGATTTAATTGATTTGAATGTTTCCCATGGTAGATATCATTATAAGGCAATGGAAAGTATACCTTTGGTGACAGATGAAGGAAATGTAAGCATTGAGATTAAAGGTGTAAAATGCCTTGCTTGCCCAGATGGAGTAGAGGTAAATGCTAAAACACTCTTATTTCTACACATATGCAGCCAATTAATATTATTATTTTGTTCTTAGTTTAAATTAATGTTTCTAAATTCACTAACCCAATAAAATGTCTATGAATGCTACCAGGAAACGGGAGATATATTTTTGTCAGCTGATGCTTGCTTTGGGTTGCCACGTAAGAAATCATCAGGTGCAAGTTTTCGTAAGCCACTTTCAAGTGGTATCTACTTTATAAATCAGTCAGAAGTAGATCAATTCATGGAGAAGTATCCTAAGTCAACCACTTGTAAAGATAGAGTACAGGTTTGTATATTAAATTAAAGTCGACGTTGAAGTTTGTTCATTTTTGCTAATAGGTTACATGTGGGTTAGTTTCACCCTATGAATAATATCTTTGGATTGGCAGGATTGTAGTGATTTCCAGGCAGGCTCACTTATCCGATCAAAAGGAAGATATGTCGCCCTTGATGAGACAGCAGTGTTTGGTCTAACTTGTAGACATTCTATACCTTGGAAATTTCTCAACTTGAAAGGAGGGGAAAGGTGAAGTAATGTATTAAAACCTATTTTAAAACCTAAATTATGTGCATATCAGGTCACAATGTATTGCATACTAATAGGTGATTGTATTACTTATATCAATTAAAGGATTGGGTACATGGTGTACTTGTTAGGACAGCTAATCGAGCAATTCAATAGTGGAAATGGAGTAAATCTTAAAGTTATGTATGACATCTGTTGTCAGCTTGAGAAGCACTTAAAGGTTTGTAACTCATTTGGAATGAAAGGGTAAGGTTCAAGTAAAACTGAGTATTGCAAGGGGGACCTTACTTATGATTTTATTAAACACTGATTAGTTACATTTCAATTTCTGAGTTTCTTGTTTGATGTTACCATTATTATGCTTCTAAAGAACAATGCAAGAACAGATATCCTCAGCAGAGTTCAGCTTGCATGCCCACAGTTCCATGCATATGGACATGGTGCAGACTGTCAGGTACTGGCAAGTTCATGTTTTTCATTTTGTATATTACTCATTGTTCAAATTGTTGCATTTTATAATCTTTGATCTGTACTTTGCAAGATTCTTTATAGTCCTCGTCGTCTGCCTGGATGGGGCCTTTGTGATGGGGAGGTGATGGAAAGACTGTGGTCTTACCTTGGGAAATTTAAAAAAATGACCAAGGAGATGTCCAGTACTCATCGTGAGGATATTCTTTCTGATGCACTGTATTTCCATTCTTTGAAACAAAAGAACACACAGGGCAAGTAAAAACAATTGTATTTGTCTGTCAGCAGGCAGTTGGAGAAATTCCATTCAATTTGTAATGCAGTCTGTCTATCAGTAAGTCACAGTGGCAGATTCAGGATTTTTCAAAGCAGGGTTCCATTTAGAAAATCCAAGTTGTTTTGTTGCTTTTTGTGAAAATCTCCCTTTCCAGTTATATAACAAGCTTTCAGGAGCCTGAAGGAGGGGTTCAGTGGAGCCCTTGGAATCCCCTGGATTCGCCTGTGAGTCAGTGTGTCTATAGATATGTGTTTTGGTTTTGTTCATAGCAGCTAAATTGTTCTTTTTTTAGCTATGTCAATTATGTCTCGTTACAAGAATTCACTGAAAGCTCAAAATGATGCAAGAGAGACATTGAAAGACATACAAGAAGTCTGTCCTAGTGAGTCTAAATATTCTATATGTGTTTAATACATTGTAAATAATAAATTGAACATGTGTAGAGTTTATTGTTCTTTCCTGTTGCAGGGTTTCTCTGTGTTCTATGGTTCTCAACCTTCCATTAAAAATCAACTTCAAAATTGTATATCTTTGGGCTTGCACCTAGCATGGTTTACCTGCATGGTTTATATGATGATGCTGATATTTTACTTGCATTTCAGTCACTTTGTCTTGTGAGGTATTACACAAATGGCAAGAGGAAGAAAGGTCCACTATATTGAATAAACAAGCTTCAAAAGGTAAATATTAATTCCCAATTTAAAAATATATGCAGTCATTCCCAAACTTATCTTTACATTTTCAGTTAATCTTCTGGGAAATGAATGGGTAGTGGTTTATTTTCAGTTATTGCGCAAGTTTTATGCTTTAAGGTTAGCGAAATTGTCTATTATTTGTTTTATTTCCTTCCCTCCCTCCCTCCTTCCTTCTTTCTCTCTCTCTCTCTTTCTTTCTTTCTTTCTTTGTTTCTTTATTTTCTTTTTACTACCCTTCCTCCATTTCTTCCTTACTCACTGACAAATATTGTCAATTGATAAATATATTACTCCCTATTTCAGAGAGTCTGTGATTTTGTCGGAGGAAGGCGAATCTTTCAAAGGGCAACTGACGAAGTAAGAGAGTCCTTTTCTTTTCTTATTACGTGGGTGAAAAGTATATACATTTTCAACCGTTAGCAACGTATGGCATAATTCCTTCTCAGACTAGCACAGCAGTTGGCAAACATCGAGCGAACCCGTGGGATACGTAAGCGATGGATACCTGCAGACCCTGAATTCCAGTCCGCCCTCGTTGCAACTGAAGCAACCATAGCAAAGACCACACTAGACTTGATGCGCATGAGCGGGCGTAGAAGATGGTTTCTACTCAGCATGATAAAGAAATATGCAGGTACCCTTCTAATGAATAACGTTTAGATATCTTTAACGATGTGAAATCGGTTTACATATTGCCCTTCTTGGCCTTTTTGTGATTGCAGACGGACAAGCCCAGGCATACAGATTAGCGAAGGCCATTGCTAAAGAAAGCAAAACTTTGAAGCAGCTATTAAAGAAGTACAATGCCTCTGTACAAGTTCTGAAAGAACATGGACATCAGTTTCGGACGTTGTCTTGGGAGGAAGCTGCCGATGTTACTAAGTCGCCTTTGTACAGCGGATCATCTCAGGGAAGCTCGTTTTCCGCAGAAGGTCTTGTTCCCGAGACTACCAGGCGAGAGGCATTAGATGTGTATTGTCTACTGCAGAGGGCGGGGGAGGAAATAACAACTATTGAACGCGAGATGTCCTGTCTAGCTAACAATCTTTATAAAGAATGTTTGGACTTGGATAATCGACTAACAACTGCTAGGGAACAAAATGGAAAAGAAATTTATTTAGGCCTTAGAAGTGTCATCAATCGAAAAATAGAGTATTGTCAGTCCCAATTATATTTTGCTGTCGAGTCTTTCAAAGATCACATCAACCTCCCCGAGCGAATCGTGACTTACTTGAACAATTACCAAAATCACTTTCCCTTTTCCAGTAGCGACCTTGACCTAGATAAAGTGGACGAGGGGTTGGCTGTTTCAGCAGATATAACAATTAATGAAACTGAAAGCGATGAATATTTGTTTGAAGACGAGGAGAGTGGGTATTATACGCTTCCCAGCATGCCCAAATCAGACCAATAATCGCCTCTTTCAGCCAGCATGGATAAGTTGTAGTGCTTGATGCGAAAATTCCCACGCACAGGGAGGTAACACTGGAAAACCCAGAGAACATTTACATGATAACAAACAGGTGCCGCCCTTTTTGGTAACAGAAACACGCAACGAAGAGTAAGCAATACATTATATTATTATACTATATTATATTATATTCTTATATTATATTATATCATATTATATTATGTACAATAGTTAATAAATAAAGTGAAGTATGCGTATTTGGAGAATACAACACCAATGTGTGGCTGTTTATCACTTAGTTCGTAATCCCCAATAGCTCAGTACTCGAGTGAATTCAAAAAACCAGTGAAATAGATATATGGCTAAGGCCCGGGTCAGACGTCGAACTTCACATGAGCCGAACTCATTGAAAACAATGGATAATAAGGCGGTCGTCTTTGATGTCATTAGGTTCGGCTCATGTGAAGTTCGACGTCTGACCTGGGCCTAATACACTTTAGTATACCCTAATGCCATTGTTTGTGGCTATGTTTTATTTCACGGGTTTTTTTGACTGTACTCTCGGCCTGATGTACAGTTTCCCCGGCCCCAGCTAGCTGTTACGAGAATAAGGTCAGTTCGAAAGTTGCACGGCGAAAAGCGAAAGAGCTTGAGTCTCTGGCAATGGTATCCAACGGGCTGACTAGTTTGTATTTAGCAGTAGTTACTGCGTTACATTTCAAGTTACAAAAAGCAGTAGTTACTGCGTTACATTTCAAGTTACAAAAAGCAGTATTTACTGCTTTACAATTCAAGTTACAAAAAGCAGTAGTTACTGCGTTACATTTCAAGTTACAAAAACCGTAATAACTGGCTTACAAAAACCTATTACAAGGACAGTAATTACTGGCTTACAACTTGATGCCATTACAATACCAGTAGTTACTGCGTTACAATTCAATTTACAACACAGTAGTTACTGGCTTACAATTGTGATAGATCATGATAATCTGGATTTTGAACCTACGTTAACTTCTACACTTGAGTGTGGATTTTTTACAACGTTCGCAGCGCATTTACTCTAGTCTGTCACAAGAAAGCTAAGAAATGTAAAATCACAACTAGAGCCAGCTGTTATGAAAATTCACTATTTGTAATGGCAAAAAAAAGGAAAATATATATCTTGATTTTACGCGATTAATTCTACAGAAAAAAAAAATGCTGGAAATGTTTGCAGTAGCTCACCCTGGCTGTCGGGCACACTCCATTTCTACCTCACAGAGGAGCATTTCAATAGTAATAAAGTTAGATTCTCACTCTCTAACTCAGGTTTTGATAGGATCAAGCCGATGGTGTCCCTTTTACATATTTTGCTATTCTTGAAAAAAAGACAGTGTTCATTATACAGTGCCGCAGCAAGGGTAAAATAACTGGGGGGGGGAGGCCAAGAGCGCAAGGGCGCGGAAAGGCTATTTTTTTTTTTATTTTCTGTTATGTATGCATAAAAAACTGGGGGGCATGGGGCCCCCCGAGCCCTCCGCTTGCTACGGCCCTGTTATAGCGATCGTGATCGGAGGCGCTAAAGCCATGATATAAAAATTACGGTCATGCGATTGTGCATTTCTGTCAATGAACTTTATGTTTTTTACTGGGCACAGATATTCCATTTGAGTGGCTGAGTAGAAATACGTAAAAAAATGGGGGTCACCGACTTCGTTAAGAAGTAGATATGATCATGAATTTTTAAAGTTGAATTGGGACGCACGGGGCCGTTTTCGCGCAAAATACGAATATTTTCGGCTTTCTTCCTACCATGTCTTTCAGATATGTTCACGGAAAACATTAACTAATGATAACCATGTAAACATAGAAAAACTTTTTTATTGTATTTCACTTAAGATTGTTTTATTATTTGAAGGGCATGTAAACACAAAGAATCATGAAGGTTCTTGCCGATTGATTATGGTCCCTTATTTTTTTTTCAAAATCGGCCTAATGAACTGTAATAACAATGATCACTCGACATCCACGCACCGTGGAACCATGGAATATTTCACAACCTGCACGCAGTGTATATAACACCTATTTCAAAAAAGGTAGACACCGCCAAAGGCGAAAGGCGATAGGTCATTTGGAAAAGACATGTTTTTTTCTTGTTGACTTCGTCGAGAACTATTAACATTCGCAGCATTTGAGGTCGAATAAGCCATTGTCTGGCAAGTGCTTGTACACCTCAACCAAATTATTATACATGCATGCCCCTAGAGCACTTGGGTCTCCAAATGACCTTTCGCCTTTTTCATGCCGTTCTCATAACGTACTTGCTGCTCTGTGATACTTGTTCTTATCAAACATTCCCATTTTAATTATTTGAATTCTTCGTATCCAAAACTCAATAGAATGATATAATGGTAACGTTTCGGACGCTTGTCCTTTGTCCGAGTAAATGGAGTGAAATGGCGAAGGACGAAACGTTCAAGCCATTACGTCATCACGAAGGTGCTAAAAATTATATTCTATCAACTATTGTTTCAACGATACACAGACGCATCTTAAACTAGTATTTAAACTAATTTTTACCGTAAGCAAAACTTAGTTAATTCTAAAATCCAGAACCATCCGACAGTTTGAAGAGCCATAGGAGAAGTGATGACCGTGTAAGGAAAGCCTCGTTAGCCACCTGAGTTGCTAAACGATGCTTTTCTTATTCGGATTGTTAGTTAATTTTAACATTGTATTCTATTGTTAAACGACTGTTCTGAACTAAGTTACTTGATTTAGGCGATTGAAAAGAAGGGAAGAACCTTGTCCCGGCAAAAGCAGTATTTTGCGTGCACATAATTATTTTCTCTTCTCTGGCGTCAGCACCGTGCTCCGTTCCCTTATGGAACACGCTTTTCAACCAATCAGCGAAATTACTTGGTTACAGAAAACTAGAAGTGTCCGTGTAGGCATTTGAAAGCCGGTCCGAGATTTTTTCCGAGTGATTTTTTTTAAGGTCAGCGAGCGCAAATTTCAATTAAATTTGTCCAATTATGCATGGACCGTGTTTGAAATTCACGCGTGGGCGCGTGTTGGGTGGTTGAGACAGGGCTGTTTGGTCTCTGATTTAACAAAAGTCACTTAAAATTTGCGAGCACTGACCTTAAAGTAACTCATTCGGAAAATACCTTAGACACTTTCAAAGGCGTATACTGGGAATTCTAGTTATGTACTCCTGGTAAAAGGCTGTACCGCAGTCAACAAGTCATAAAAACAAATGGGCTGTAAACGTGTTCCTTGAATAGTGCGCAGCTATAACTGGATAAAATAAAGTTACTGTGTTGGAGAGTTCAAGCTCCAAAGTATATTTGCAGTATGAAATACCCATATCATTACTTTTGCCTAGTATGGCGTGGTCGCTGCAACAAGACTGACGGACTGTCACCATAGTTAGGGTGGTTGGGATACATAAGCGACTTTGTTTCTTTTGCAGATTTGCTCACTTCGGTCCTTGGTTGAAGTCGTTTGATTTTGTTTTCCGGCCATGCTATGAAGGAACCTTCCTCAATCTCGCCCGAATGGGTGGGGAAAGAAGGCCATGGTTTAGCACCAGGTAGTAGCAGTTTCGCGACCCGAAATGCTGACCATCCTGGACCAAGGTTACGACCATGGACCTGAGTTTGGGTAACCTCTTCACCAGTGGCCACGGCCTTTCCATTTGCATCCATTAATTGGAAAAGTGACCCAGCTGATGCTACACAAAAAGAAAAAATAAAAGATAACCATCGACAAAGGTTTTGACTGAACATCTTTCTTTTTCGTAGAAAATAACTAATACTAAACAAGATGTATTTTCCTACCATGGACAATTGGTTCTCCTGAGGCAACAGGTGCTGCAGACGGTGCTTGGGTGCCCCTCTCGCTATCTTTTACATGTGCTGAATTCGAAAAATATGAAATCCCGTTATTAATATAGGGAAGGCATTGGAGCTATGAAGGAAACACATCGGTGTTAGCAACAAATAGTGTGATATTCCTCCATAGGCATTGTTATACATAATATGGTAATAAGGGTATGGCGAATCGCTCTGACCTGGGGGAAACCCAAGCAAGACGAATAGATGAAAATAAGACGGATCAATCCCACTTATCAGGGGGTCTGAGATAGTCCTAGACCCGTGTATATATGTCTTATGTGTAGTGAATGCTCCGGTTGAGTGATGGCAACTGTTTGTCTCTAAATTATGACATTTGTATTTCTTTCATGGTTTTAATACTTTCGCTATAAGGTATGGTGGAGCTGAAAAGCGAAATTCTACCTCTCTTCTTCCTTTTCTTTCCTCCCTTGGTCTTACATTCCTTGGTAGGCGACTTCGCAGCTTCCATTTTTTCTTTTGCTATATGAAAAGGTTGTGACGATAAATTGATCGATATCAACTTCTAAAGTGGAATAGGATCTTGATTCACTTCATAGCAACAAGTACATACCAACGCTGTTTATAAGGGAAGAGACAGCGTAGTTAGTGAACGTCTCGTCGTTGGCCAGTTGTCCAACTCCCTTCGCAAAAAATCGCTCTGGGGTGCCATCTATATGACCTATCCATAAAGATGGACACCCCAGATCGTTCAGCTGATCAACCTGTTATATAATAACAATAATAAAATCAGCTTATTATGTCTAAGCACAGAATGTTGATTATGAACCTGTTGGCCATTGCAAGTGTGTGTTGCAACGTAATAGTCAGACGGGTTTAGACGACAGAAAAGTGCGGGAGTAAAAGGAGCGTTGAGAAGGGCCAAAAATATATTGATTACGCACAAGAATATCAACTATTTTGTTATTGTTACAGATGTACTCACACATTCTTGTATTAGACTTGTTAACTTTTTTAACCTCGTTCTTCTCTTCTCCATCTTCAGCGACTGTGGATTTTGATTGGCTTCCTCAGCCTTTCGCGTATACTCCTCCTTTTCCGCTTGGGAAGCTGTTTTCCAGAGGGCGTTTGCTCTACGTTGGAGCTCTCCTTCTCCGACACTCTCTCTTAATGTTTTCGCCACTAATGAATGATAAATTATCAGTAATACGAAACAATATGTCGTTTCTACAATGCACGAATTTCATTCCAAAGCTTGTCGCGTATTATCCATTTCCTCTATACAAATATAAGACACTTACAATTTGTTTTTAAGAAATCAGACTTAAACATCTGATAGGCACTTGTTTTCCTTGTTTTACAAGGAAGCATGCCCGAGTCCTTAGCTTTTTCCAAGCCCCTTTTCTTCGCCTGCCCACGGCGCTTTCGCTCGTTTCCGATCCATTGCTGTCAAAAATAACATGTACTTTATCATGTAGTTCAAGCTAATACTTTTAAATACTGCGAATATTTTGCATGTCGGATAAATATGTTTTGTGACTAATGAAACATCCATGAATTTTGATAAATACAATTACGCTTCTTCAACTAAAAATACACTGGATTGCATAATACACTAGGTTCTTAATATGTGATTTTAACAAAACATTTTTTCTTTCTTTTACCTTCTTTTTTTAGTTAAAAGCCGGCCATAACATACCTACCTTGACTTTAATTGTGTCAATGTTAGCTTCTTCTGATGCTTTCAAAATAGTTTCCTTGTCTCCAGTAGAAGTCATTCCTTCTGACCAATACCGCTTTAATATCGCTTGTTTCTCTTGGTCTAATGCTTTTGGCATCTGTTGATAATTGTATTAAAAAGGTATACCACTGTCTAACACAGATCGATAACCACATGCAATATGTCCTTTTCTAACGCAGTAGTTACTGTCTGTTGTAACTGCCACTCAGTTGTAACGCAGTAGTTACTCTCTGTTGTAACTGCCAATTGTAACGCAGTAGTTACTGTCTGTTGTAACTGCCAGTTGTAACGCAGTAGTTACTGTCTGTTGTAACTGCCACTCAGTTGTAACGCAGTAGTTACTATCTGTTGTAACTGCCACTCAGTTGTAACGC
>JAABNW020010012.1:0-21948 GCA_015164035.2 Radianthus crispa
AAATATTTCATAAAATTTAAATAACGTACGAAAACAACTGCTGTGTAGCGAATCAATTTTAGAACTCATGTGTTATTGTTGTGTGTTCTTTTTTTATTTAAGGCTTCATGATAATTTACCACTAGTCTGGGTATTGGCCTATCCTTTGTCAAATCACCGCATGGCTGTCCACGTGAACTCATCTATGGTAAACACCAAAGCCTGCAGCAATAGCGAAATAGACTTTAAACAAAATGTAAGTACAGATTTTTCTTTTAAATTGAATCTGAGACTTAATTAAAACTCATCCCAAAGCACTTCGCCTTACCATAACTTCCGTTATATGTATTTCTAATAGTGTCACGCGGTCCACATATTCATATTGTCATAGTTCAAATTTGATGTTAAATGTTTAATGTTCAACATTGAAGCGTTTATCATTTTCCTCATAACAAATGAATGTTTTTCTAAATCTATTTATTTTAAATTCCGGGCGAAACACCCTTGGAAATGTAGATTCGGAAAAATTAATATCCGAACTCGCTGGGATTCGAACCCACGACCTTAGGATTTATACTACCGATTCTCTGCCTGCTAATCTTAAGAACTGTCATGTTGAAGTATAACAACTGTTTAAATCTTGGATGAAATATTTTTTTATTCGACATATACTCTTTGTTTGGTTTCATTTTTTTCTTGCTGTGTAAATGTATGAGCCTCTTTTCTACTATTTCTCTACTACTAATTATATCAACACTATTAAAACTTACTTTTCATATTTTTATTTTAGAATTCTCAAGTTTTTGTCAAGTGTAAGTGCAAGAATGGTTTCTGGGGAGAAGCATGTGAAAATAGTTGTCCTGGAAGCCGTTTTGCCCCTTGTTACCGACATGGAGTCTGCAATTCAACCAGTGGAGCTTGTTTCTGTGACATCAACTGGCAAAGAGATCAATCATGTAAATCATGCACCATAGGATGGCAAGGACCAGACTGTTCGATCGTCGTACAAAACCCAAATAACCGCACTGCTGCTCTGTTCGGGCACGGTAATTTTATAACATTGGACGGGTTGGCCTACCGTTTTCTTGGCATAGGAGAATACCATCTCTTCACCAGTCATGCCATTCCTTTTGAGGTACAATGCCGCATGATCACTTGCTATTCTTCAAGTTCCTGCATCAACTCAATTGGAATTAGAATCAGCAATACAGAACTTATGATCCACGCTCGTTTCACAATCACTGGACATCCAGTAGTGTATTTAGATGATGTTCTAGTCCATACGTTGGATATGAATGTTGGTCCAGTTGATTATGGATTCGTTTTGAAAAGAGTGTCACTCCTAAGATTTACTCTGATTAGTAAGCTTGGTATCCGCATGGATATTCGAATGTTTGATCGTTACTTCGATGTGCACATGCAAGTGGCTAATCATTCGTACTGTACCAACGGAAAAGGTCTGTGGGGAAATTGTAATGACAAACTCTTCGATGACTTCGTCAATTCTAGCAGCCAAGAGAGAATCCCAGATCAAGCATATATCCATGAGGTGTTTGGTCCATCTTGGAAAGTATTACCTATCAACAGTCTATTCAGATACAACTTCAACAAACATCACGAAGAAAGAGATTTGAACGGCGGTGGATATTCGCTTTTGTTCAACAATACCGGAATACAAACAGAAGAGATATACAGTTTTTCGTCATCTGACATTACAATCGAGTTCATGATAAAACCTTTTGGAAAGTCAGGTACAATCATTTCGTACACAACAACTGAGACGTTTGCTGTCACCATAACCTCCGGAACAGTTAAGTTACAATACGCAGATGAAATACTTGAAACATTGGTTGTACTTCAAATAGGCAAATGGAATCACATCAGTATCGTATGGTCAAAAGCAAACAAAATAGTTCAGTTTTATCTTATCGATGAGAGTGGACGAGTCAATAGCCGAAACTTTCCTATAGTTAATGGGGTAAACATCTTTGAACCAGGAGGCATACTTGCTCTTGGATACTGGCGTCCGTCTCCAACAGGTCGTGGGAGAGCACCTTCGGAAGGTTTTGTAGGAGAGCTTGATGAACTGCGCATCTGGAACAAGAAACTTGATTCCCAAGCCATTTCCTCCAATTGGAAAGTCAACTTGAACTGCCGTCATTCATTGGACATTGCAAGTCTGTGGAAGTTTAATGAAGGAGAAGGAAACATTGCTAAAGACTGCATCTCGTCAGCACACATCATTTTACCATCGTCCATCTGGCGCCCACCGACATGGGTGTATTCCACCGCACCTATTTCGCATTTTTCTGTTGATATAGCAAAGGCCTATAGCTTACGTTATGATATCCTGTTGCCGTACGTAACCGTAGAAAGAAAGTGTAAACAGGTCATCCTTGGGTCTAATATACGAATGTCTTGTCCTAAGCTTAATCAGAGTCTCCTAATGTTTTACTACAGTGCTTGTCTCACAACCGTATCAAGAACCGGGAACTTGGAAAGTGCCTTTTGGATTATGTTAGTGGCTTCTGATTTCTGTACGTTTTTAGAACCATCAAGACCATGGTATGCCAAACACCTATGCAATCAAGTTACAACATACAACTTTCCAGAATGGATTGGGTCCAGCTGTGAACTTTATTGCCGGTTTGGGCTACAGCTTTCTTCTAAATCAGACAGTTGCGCGTGCGAGCATGGATTTTTCGATTCGAACTGCAGCAGCGAATGTCCAGGAGGATATAACAGACCTTGCAATGGTTTTGCGACGTGCAGTCCAGAAACTGGGACTTGCAATTGCCCTATTACTGCAAACGCATCAAATGATTGTACCAAGTGTCTTCCAGGATGGATCGGGAAAGACTGTTCGGTTGCAGTTGCCAATACAACAAGTAATTCATTTATAAAGCTTCCTTACTGCCAAGGCTATGGTGTCTCGCATTATACTACTTTTGATGGAGCTGCATTTGACTTTGGGACATCTGGTGAATTTTATGTCATAAGAACTGTAGATTTTGAAGTTCAAGTACGTCAAACAACTTGCGGTAATGGCTCGTTTTGCATTTCGGCTCTAGCCGTAAGAACTGGGCTAACGAATGTCACCATTAGAGCAGCCTTGAATAACAGTGGATCACAGCGAGTCTGGATTAACAGAGTTCTCGTAAAAGAAGCATCCGTTAAGCTAAACAAAAACTTTGTTTTTACGAAAACGTCACCAAATACGTTTGAAGTTTCGAGCAACTTGACCTCCGGGAATCAAACATTGCTAAGAGTTAAAGCCTGGAAAAAATACTTGTCATTTGAAATCATAACGGAATCAAAGTTGTGTAAAAAAGCCACAGGTCTGTGTTCGTCATGTGATGGAAATGTAGAAAACGACTTTATTGACGCCAATTCGACAACTTTCTGGGGTAAAAATACAAATCAAGATCTCCTTTTCAGAAAACTATTATCACAATGGAGCATTGGAGATTACGATTCTATGTTTCTGTACGACTCAACCACTTACCACGAGAAGAGAGCTATAACATCGTCAGGATATTGCCTAGAATTTAAAGGTTCAGTGGCAAACGCAATGGATATCAAGTTCAATGGAGTTAAAGACCTGACCCTTCAGCTGCTTGTCAAAGTCAGCGCTGTTGGTGGAACAATAATATCCTACGCCACAACAAATACATTTGCTATTGTCAACGATGCAACTGTTAAAGTCTACCTTGGAGCGAAAGTGTTCGACACCTCTGGATTGTTACAACTAAACTCATGGTACCAGTTATCAATTGTGTACCAGCGATCAGCAGGTAATGAACTTTTTAGCCATCATGTTTCCCCCTTCGTGAATTAGAGTACAAACACTAAAAGTGTGCAATGTTTTGCACTATTTAGCAATAAATAGTGCTAATTAAAAATAGAAACAATTAGAGTTAGCATAATTTAGTAGTATTTAGTGCTATTTATAATGCACACTTTTAGTGTTTGCACTCTATTTTTTCGAACAAGATGCTGGATACTTTATACATGCGAGAATATTCTTCTAGTGGAGAGTAATAAATAAATTAAATAAATAAATAAATAATTATTTTAAGAAGTTAAAGAGTTATCTAACATACGGCCCTTCTGATTCTGAGATCGAATTATAATTTATATGATTTTTGTGGAGGGAGGAAAACTGGAGAAGCCGGAGAAAAACCTCAAAGCACAGGAGAGAACCAACGAACTCAACTCGTATACGATGCCAGGTCTGGTAATCGAACCTGGGACCATAGTGGTGAGAGGTGACCAATTTCACCGTTTGGCCACCCTCCCCTAAAAGCATGACAGTGTATTAGATAAGAAATTCATATTAGGTATTTTGATAACCCTTATGCAGAAATAATTTGGCATGGGTTCTGAGTCGCGTTCACTTAAATAAAAGGAAAAGCGTGGTGATTACATATAGAATTTTTATACTAACTAATGCAATATATCCACCTCACATCACTCGCTCAAAACCTCAAATCGTGTCGAATGTTCCCTAAAAAGATAATTACTAGCGGTAAACTAGTGTAAGCCGCGTCGGTGTTTCTATAAGTGAAAATATTCTTACATTCTAACAGTAGTGAAAATATGTAAATTATGCACCGTAAAAAAAGCATATTTACTGACGTTTCAGACGTTAGTCCTTCGTATGCTCTGCTTTTACGGTGTATAATTTACATATTATCACTATTGTTCGAATGTTCCCTACTTTTTGTTGCCAAACATCAACATTATACGGTTATGTTATATTTTTTAGCTTTGTAATTTTGCTTTTTTATTGTAGGAGTGCTTAGCTACCATCAAATGAATGCAGCGGGAGTAATGTACACAAGAAAGTTCTTTGTCGGTTATAGCCAGTTGTTGCCAGGTGGTCAGCTTTGGCTTGGTCAGTGGTTTGTTACAAAGTTCCACGTGACTGGCGTGCCGATTCAACCTTTATTCGGAAGCATTGATAACGTGCGTTTGTGGGAGACACAACTAAACGCTGTTGAAGTTCGACAAAGTTTCTTTATGGTTTTAAAAGCAAATATTGGTGGAATCAGGTCGGTATGGCTTTTGGATGAAGGAGAAGGACGAGAAGTTAAAAGCATAGCACACGAGGATAGCGTTTTCACATTACCTGAAGCACCAAGTCGTAGACCAGCTTGGTTATTTTCCTATGCGCTGAATATCTTGCCGGATTTTGACCTTGGAATGACAACAACCTTTGTCAACAAGACCCTCGAAAGACTTGCATTCAATGTATGCAGAAAACTCATTTACGACAGCAGAATTGTAAGCAACTGTGGAATTTATCTTCGTCGAGCTCATGTCCAGTTTTATTACCTGTCTTGTCTCAAAGACATCCAAACCTCAAGTTCAATACACAATGGATATGTTTCCTTAACACTTTATGCCGACTACTGTAAGAACAAGCTAGGAGTAAACAGTTCAAGACTGATACAACACCTTTGCCATGTCAACCCGTTTGGTAGTAATTGGATTGGGTCTAGATGTGATGTTCACTGTGTTTTTGGTAAAGCTGATGCTATGAACGGGAGTACGTGTATCTGCGATCAAGGCTACTGGGGCAAAGGCTGCGTGAAGGAATGCCCTGGCGGTGCATTAAACCCATGCAGTAACCACGGTAAATGTGACGCAATAAGTGGTATTTGCTCCTGCGATCTCAACTGGCAAGGAGCTGAAAATTGTAATACCTGCACGCCAGGTTGGGTAGGAAAAGACTGTTCAGTAGCGGTGTCAAATAAGAGATTCCCATCCTGTTCAGCATTCAGTGGCGGTCATTTATCGAGTTTTGACGGTGCACATTTCAGTTTGTCAGCTGTTGGTGAATTTTGGCTGATTAACAATGCTGAGCTCAAGGCACAGATCAGACAAATATCATGCTCAAATGGGCACGCTAGATGCATTAATGCAGTTGCATTTTCGTACCGAAATGACTGGAAAATGGTAATGCATGCTCCTTATGTTAAAGAGGGGGAATCTGTTTTTTGGTTAAACGACAAGGTTGTTCAGTTTTCCAGTAAACGGATTACTCTAGCATCACAGATGTATCTGGAATACACTTCGTCCACCGTGTTTACTATTTCCAGCAAATCAATAAACCTACACATTAAAATTAGGGTAATTGGAACTCGTATTTCAATAACTGGTCGGGCTGGTGGATCCTTATGCAAAAGTTTACAAGCAGCATGTGGAAACTGTGATGGCGATCAACAGAACGACTTCAACACATCCATTGGAAACACCTTAGTTCAAAAGTGGAGAGTCAAATCGGAAGCAAGTTTCTTCGTCTATAGCTATGGTCCATACGACGAAACGCAAAATCCAACTGGAGCAGAATACGCACTGAAGTTTAAAGGTGTTGGTATTGAAACGGACCTATTACCTGCAGTCTTCACCAGTTCATACGTGTCTGCAGAAATCTTGTTCAAACCTGAAGAAAGCCATAGTGGCACCCTTTATACGTACAGTCAATTCACTGCTATGGCTGTATATATAGAAACTACTATTAAGGTGCGCCAAGGAAGGTACGTCTGGGACACAGGCGCCAGACCACATATTGGGAAATGGAACCAGCTTACCTTAGTTTACTATCGCCCAACTGGTAAAATATCATTGTATTTCGTCGATGCTTCTGGAGGTGTCACTCACCACACTCACACGATAAGAGAAGGTCTTTATGTCGCACAAGGAAGCATTGCAATAGGACAGTGGGTTCCAGGTTATACAGACTGGGATGCAGTGAGCTTACAGGGTTTTGTTGGGTATATAGACGAGGTTCGAATATGGAATCGCGAACTTACGCTTTCGGATGTGAGACAAAGCTGGACAATGAATGTACAACGCCAAGCTCCATATCTGGCTATACTGTGGAAATTCAACGAGGGACATGGAAATGTTGTTCACGACATCCAATCCGAAGTTCACTTATACATTGCAAATGTAGATAATGCCCCAACATGGGTGTACAGTTCTGCGCCAGTGGAATTACTCCAGCTATCTATCGATTTTTTTGCATCACAGATTATGAAAACCCAAGCAGAACAATGGTGTAACAGCTACATTGTCAACTCCGCCCTAGGACGTGCTTGCAGTAGTATTGGAAAAGGAAGTATTGGTTATTATTACAGAGCATGTATCCAGACGATAACAAGCTATGATGAAGTTGGTGCTGGTGTTGAAACAGTCGTCGCTTTTGCAGACTCCTGCGAAATATCCATGAACTTGACAATATGGCCAGCACGGCAAATGTGCAACACTGCTATCTTTAAGAATTCTCGATTAATTGACTGGATTGGAAGTAATTGCGACCACCCTTGTGTTTTCGGTTATCGTTCGCCAGACTTACTGTTAAAGTGTCTCTGTGACAAAGCCGTTTGGGGAGATAACTGCGACAGCTTTTGTCCTGGAGGGCCATTCAAGCAATGCAGTAACCGAGGATCGTGCTTGTCCACAACAGGTATATGTGATTGTGACTTCCGATGGCGAGGAAACAAAGATTGTAGCTCATGCACTCCAGGATATCAAGGAATCGATTGCTCGGTATCAGTTGGCCCAATTATACCCGTTACCTCCATTTATGTATCCTCCATTTCCGGGAGCGGTCACTACGTAACACTCGACAGAATAAAGATGACGGTGGCAGTAGCTGGTGAATTCCATGCGTTTTCCTCTCAGCGCCTTGGTATAAGCATCCAAGTTCGTCAACTAAGACAAGGCGGTTACAGTGCCTCTCGCTGCGTATTTGTTAGAGCTGGATCTACGAGTGTTTCCATCCACACAAGCTATGGAATCACTAGCAAAGTCCTTGTTTCAAGCAACGGACTTCAAATAAATCAGAATACATGGGTAAGACTTGGTGCGACTGGTTTTGTATTCCGAAAAGCATCTCACGAATCGTACGAAGTTACCGGACCTGAGAATTTCCGCATGATTGTCTATCATCGCAACACGCACTTTGTTATCACCTTGAGAATGGATTCATCTGCTTGCTTTGACGCTTGTGGTGTGCTCGGTCAATGTGGAAGAATTAATGCCAATTCGAACTGCTCGGAATCTGGCATTTCGGCATCATACAACATCTCTCAAATGACCCAGATTGATGTCAACACCTTTGTGAAGAAGTGGTTGGTTCCTAGAAACGACAGCGGCTTCACTAACATCTTGAACATTGCCAAAGAAAAACAAATTCTCACAAGTGCAGGTAGCTGTTTGTTCTTCAACGGAACCGGATTGATTTCTTCTCCGCTTGTTAATATTTTCGTTGGAAACTACGTGACCATTCAATTCTACGTCAAGGCTCAAGACCCTGTAGGCCAAGGAGGAATTATCATTTCTTTTGCTGCTAACTTTACATTTGCAGTGACAGTGCTAAATGGGACATTACGAGTTCATGTCGGCCTTAAGAGCTACGACACGTTTTTGTCCCTTGAAACATTGCAGTGGAACCAAATATCCTTGGTGTATAGAAGAGAATCAGGTATGCTCCAGTTATACAGAACCTCATCTCGAGGTATAGTAAGAATGAGAGTATTGAATATTGGGCTGGGTGTTTTTTCTCCCGGTTGCTCTATCGGAATAGCAATTTGGAAAATAACAGACACTGTCGTTAATATTCCTGGGTTCGTTGGTTGGTTAGATGAACTGGGCATATGGAACAAACGATTCGATGGCATTATGATTCAACAAACGTGGCGTGTAAGTGCAAAACTGACTTTACCAGGAATAGCTGCCTATTGGAATTTCAATGAAGGTCAAGGCTACGTGGCTTCATCTTCAATTGGTTCTCTTGATATTTCATTCCCATTACCCCCGTGGATAAGTCCAACATGGATGCCGTCAGACGTCAATATTTCTTCAACAAGTACCATCGCAGCGATTTTCCCAAACAAGTCTTTGGAAGCCAAAGCCAAGGAACTTTGTAAAAACATATTTTTAAGAGGTCCGTTCAATAACGAGTGCGGCAATGCCAGTGGTAACGCTGATTTCTACTACGAATCCTGTGTCATGGATATTGCATCTTCAAAATCTCTGGAATCAGCCAAGGAATCAACACTTCAAATGGCTTCCGAGTGTCAGGCAGCGCTGAATCTAACATTCTTGCCGGGTCAAAAGCTTTGCAACGTTTATCCAAGTGGACGCTACGACAACTGGGTAGGGGAAAACTGTACAATTAAGTGTGTTTATGGACGATACTTTGAAAGAAAGTGCAAGTGTGATTACGGCTACTGGGGAAAGAATTGTTCGGAGGAGTGTCCCGGAGGAGCGGACAACCCTTGTTTCGGCCATGGACAATGCGACGTAGACAATGGTAAATGCAAGTGTGAAATTAACTGGAGTGGAGATGAACTATGTTCATCTTGCTCGCCTAACTGGATCGGTGAAACATGTGAAATTGCACTGCGTAAAAATATCTCGTCAACAAAACTTTGTACGATCATGGAAAATGGCAATGTAATGGCATTTGACAGCTCTTTATTTAGCTTTTCAAGTGTTGGTGAATTTCAATTAATTTCATCTTCCATTATCCAAGTTCAAATCCGTCAGGTACCATGTAAATCTGGATTAACTGTTTGTCTGAATGCGTTTGCCCTGTCAATCAACGGAGAAGAATTAAGTGTCCACGCCCCGTATGTCGACGATGCAGATTTTAGTCTCCACCTTAACGGAAAACGATTTTATAGTACTGATGATATTCATACCCAAGGTTTTTCAGTAGAACAACTATCTTTGAACAGCCTGGATATTGACATAGCAGCTCAACTTTCAATCAAAACAACGTTCTATGACCGATATTTAAGCCTGGAGGTACGAAGTTTTGGGAGTTACTGTAATGCTTTTGAAGGCTTATGTGGTTCCTGCGATACTAATCCAGCATCGTCGATTAACTCAGTGTTACAGGCAGTTGGTAAAGGAAATGAATCTGGATTGTCTGTGGACGGTTTTATCAAGGCCAACCTCAGTGTCAACCAAGGTTCCATAATTGTTATCGACAAACCCATCCACAACGAAACGAGGATAGTTTATGGTGGAATATACAATCTGTACTTCAGCTTTTCCGCTGCGGTTTCCAATGAAATCATTGGTTTGTTTGATTCCAACACCTTCACCATTCAACTACTTGTTAAATCATGTGACCCTCGGGTTTGTGGGGGAGTAATCATTTCATATGCATCAAAAGTAACGTTTTACGTCAGCAACTACGTGACTGTGAAAGTTGGTGTTGGAGACGATGTGTATGACACAGAAATACAAACAGAAACAAACAAATGGAATATGATCACTCTGATATTCTTGCGGGTGACACTAAAGCTGTCTGTTTACACCACAACATCTAGCGGAATTACCCAGGGAAGGAGCTTTAACCTAAGGAGATATCCTTTTGGAAATGGTGGTACTTTCGCTATCGGATTATGGCAACCATCTTCTGGGGATTTTAGTTCGAGAGTTACACATATCTTTAAAGGTTCGATTGATGAGATACGGGTATGGAGAAGAGCAATCGACTACGCAAGCATTTCACAGAGTTTCTCGGCAAATGTAAAAGCGGACAGTTCTATGCTTTCAGGACTTTGGAAATTCAACGGTGGCGAAGGCTACATTGCCACAGATGACATATCTCATAACAACTTATTCTTCCCAAGATATCCCATGAGGCCCCCAACGTGGTTGTTCTCTGATGCACCTATTGATTATGTCCCTGACGAAAATCAAAACGATAAGAACGAAACTTTAAAGACCGTAGCAAATGAGGTCTGTTCATCTTTCATCTTCCATGGACCTATGCACCGCGCATGTTCTAGCTTGGGTAATGTGACATTAAACTTCTATGCACGGGGATGTATCAAATCTGTCATTATTTCTGGTGATCAAACCCAGACTTTGCAGTACATTATAGCTCTGTCAGACTACTGCCAAGCTACTCTCAAATTAAATTACTGGCCAGCACAACCATTGTGTAATAGTTTTCCCGGAAAAGACTTCCCCTACTGGATAGGAACTAACTGTACGACGCCTTGTATTTTTGGAAGACCATCAAATGTTACAACAGATGTGTGTGTTTGTCGAGAAGGCTATTTTGGTAACAACTGCTCTGGTATATGCGCTGGTGGACCGTCCAAAACATGCAATAAGCATGGCTCTTGTACTTCAGATTCCGGAATATGTCTATGCGAAATTAATTGGAGAGGAAACGAAAACTGTACTGCCTGTTCAAAGGGATGGATTGGTAATGACTGCTCTATGGCGGTAACCGAAGTTATCGTCTTGGGCCATGTACGTGGAATAGCTAGCTTGGGTATTCGAGGTTACTTTAGCACTTTTACAGGTGTAAACCTGGTATTCCGAACCACAGGAGAGTATTATTTGATGTATTCGTCTTACCTCGCTATACAGTTGCAAGTGAGATTTGTGTCTTGTTTTGATCTTGATTCCTGTGTCAACTCCATTGCACTCCGAATTTCCTCGCATACATTTGTCGTCCATGGGCCCTACACATCAAACCAAGCAATAACGGCATGGCTTGACGGAAAAGTGATTGACATCGATATCAACCCGCCAACTCTTCAAGTTTATGGATTCGTGTTCGTTAGAATTTCATTTGGGTTGTACGAATTCAGACACCGGGATATTATCATCATGATTAGAGTGGAGGGACGCTATCTTAACCTTGATGTCAAAGTATCTTCACTTTTATGTAACACATCTGTTGGACTTCTTGGCAATTGCAATCAAGACATTTTAGCTCTGCTTGAATCCTTCAAACCTTCTGAAAACTGTTCTCGAGATATATTTCAGCATATCAACATCTCCCTTCCTTTTATCCAGACCAACCACAGCAATCTAACAACAACAAAGTTTGGGGAGCTGTCGGCAAACTTCAAAGTTCTATCATGCCGTAGTCTCTTCGTGTATTCATACAAAGAAGTGACAGAATTCAGGGATGCCAGTGCTGGATATGCTCTTTACTTTAACCATACTACTGTGATAACATCCACTGCCATTATCAAAGCCTTTGTTTCCAACGATATCACTTTTGATCTAATGATTAATGTTCAGCGGAACGGACTCATTTTCTCCTACAGCAAGTCTACTACATTTTATGTCACGACGGTGGGAGGAAAATTCAGTCTTCATTTTGGGACTATGATTTATAAAACTAACATCACTGTTGAATTAAATGCTTGGACCCAACTTACTTTAGTCTATGAAAAGTCAAGAGGCAAGCTCCAGTTGTACTATTTCTTTTCTAGTGGAGTTGTCCAAAGGATGGATATAAAAATAGCGATTGGGATTGATATTTTCGAACCTGGGGGACATTTAGCTTTGGCAGGGTGGATTCCGCCAATAAATGGAACTGGTTCTCAGCCACAAGATATATTTGTTGGTTTTATAGATCAAGTACGCATCTGGACTCGTCGATTCCATCCGGCTTTAATTCAGCAAATAAGCAAAAGAGAAGTGCTTGTGAAAACAGACGACATTGCTCATGCCTGGAGATTTAACGAGGGTGAAGGAACGATTCCAGGAGATACAATGGGCGATGTTAATTTTGAACTAGCTACGTCACCCTGGATGATCCCCTCCTGGCGCTTTTCGGAGGCTAAACTACACTCTCCATTCTTTGAGACATCACCATCTTATACCTTCGCTAATGAGACACTCAAAAATGATTCTAAAACATTCTGCCATCATCTCATAATGAAAGGACCGCTCTTTTCAGCTTGCAGTGGACTAGGTCAGGGTGTATTGAACCTTTATTTTAGATCATGCCTACGAGGAATTGCCTCTGCCGGTGATCGTCATGCTTCACTAGAGGTTATTATTAAGCTTTCAGATTATTGTCAAACCGTATTCAGTCTTGATGTGTGGCCTGCTAAACCCCTTTGCAACGAGTTTCCTGGAGTCACTTTCCCAACATGGTATGGACCAGAGTGCAATCAAAAATGCGAACACGGTCAACGTTTACTTCCCAATTTCTGCAAATGCCACCACGGGTACTATGGAAGTGAGTGTTCTAAAGTTTGTCCAGGAGGTGCTGCTAACCCTTGCAACAACCACGGTGACTGCAACCCGGAGAATGGTCTGTGCGTTTGCTGGCAAAATTGGAAAGGAAGTGCTGATTGTAGATTGTGTTCAGCGGGATGGATAGGAAATGACTGTTCTCTTGCCATCTCTTCAATTCCTAATTTAAGAGTGTCATACTCGGTTGCATCATATGGTGGTCGATACGTCACGTTCGATGGAGTAAGCTTCGCATTCCTATCTCTTGGAGAGTTTTTCGTCATAAATTCTCCTGTAATGCGCTTTTCGTTCCAAATCAGACACGTTCCTTGCTGGCTTCAGTCGGTCTGCATCAATGCAATTGCCATTCGAGTATTTGATACAGTAGTCTCATTCCATGGGCCCTATTCCACCGGCAAACTGCCCATCATCTGGATTGACAATCAAGAATTCCCTATTACAGGCCTTTCAACCAGCATAGGTCCTGAACATCTTGGTTTAAAGTTTTGGATTGATTCACGAAATCAGTATGTCATTGCATGGCGGAAGGATGTCACCATTCGCATTCGTGTTGAAGGAAGATATATTAGCTTTAGTGCTGAAGTAGAGAAACCCTATTGCGTCAACTCTACTGGTCTCCTGGGTTCCTGTGATGGCCTTTCTGAAAATGACCTAGCAGGTTTATACTTCAATACGACTCAAGAACATATTAACAACCATCTAGCCAATAAATTCGTATACTTGGCGAATGACACCATATTTGTTTTAGAGCACGGTTTGTATAAAGAGACCAAACAGCCGAGTGGCGCCATCTATGCCCTTATGTTTAACAACACAGGAGCATCTGGAACTATTTTCAAGACACTTGTAAGAGATTGCGACCTCACATTAGAAATCTTGTTCAAGGCCATGTATTACAAAGGAACCATTTTATCCTACGCACACGTCAAGACGTTTGCCTTGGCAATCATTGACAATTCCATCAAAATACTCTTTGGACGTGAAGTTTTGGATACTGGATTATTAATTCACCGTAACTACTGGAGCCATGTGTCACTCGTTTGGCATTATGAAACAAAATTACTGGAAGTATACCATTTCGACTACAAGGGGAAAGTTAAAAGAATCAATTTCCACCTTCAAGAGAATCCATTTATATCTGGTGGAACCTTATCACTTGGTCAGTGGGAACTTTCCCCAGGGGAAACAGAAGAACAAACAAATGCGCCTTTTGTTGGAGTTATTGATGAAGTAAGAGTATGGCACCGCTCATTTGATCCGGTTCTGATTCAGCAGAATTATAAAATGAATGTTCATCCAACACATCCTAGCCTTGCCTCGCTTTGGAAGGTAAATGAAGGCGAAGGAGATGTCATCCATGACCTTGTTAATAATGAGCATTTGTATTTGCCCCGATCTCCGTGGCAGCAACCAACCTGGATCTACTCCGACGCAGACGTTAAAACTGACCTCAGTCTAACAGCAACTTCTCACTACAACAATGAAACATTTAAGAACGTTGGTAAAACTCTTTGCCTGGAACTGTTCTATGAGAGTGAGCTACGCACGTTATGTGAAAGACTTAAGTCAGAACTCGAGTTCCATTATCTACTGTGTATTCATGATGTTGGTGCTGTAGGTGAATTATCAGCGTCCCTAAGCTCAGCCATAACCTTCGCAGATCACTGTCAATCGGTCTTAAGCCTTTCATACTGGCCGGCAAGAAGTCTTTGTAATAGCATTCCAGGAACCGAGTTCCCCGACTGGATTGGTGACAGATGTAACGTAAAGTGCGTATTTGGTAAGCCGAAAAGCGCCGACCGGAATCAGTGCGCTTGTTTTCATGGATACTGGGGAAGCGATTGTTCAAAAACATGCCCTGGAGGCACAATTAGAACATGCAATAATCATGGACGTTGCGTAAAAGAAACAGGCAGGTGCAGATGCCACATTAATTGGCAAGGCTCAGAAAACTGTACTTCGTGCAGCCCTGGTTGGTATGGTGGAAAATGTCAGTTTGCTGTGGGCATTCGGCAGAGATCTGCTAGTTCTGTACAGATAGCCTTAGCAGGAAATACAGGGTACTATACTTCATTCCTTGGACTATCTTTTATCCATTACGTGCATGGAGAGTTCTACCTTCTACGTTCCTCTTTCAATAATTTTGTCATACAAATTCGGCGAGGATTTTGCAGTAATCAACACATCCAGTCAACCTCGTGTACAGTGGCATTCTCTTTTAGCTACAAAAACGTCGTCGTATCCATCCGGTCACCTATCACGACTATCCCGGCCACGTCGATAGTTCTGCCATTTGTTTGGATCAATGGTAATCTTGTTCGCATTGACCATATTACAAAACTTTCTTCCTTCTTTGTTATGATTCGAGAATCGAGTCAGATGTTTGTCATCAGAGGACCCAATGGAATCCGTTTTTCTGTACGAATTGGTCACAGTATTGGATTGACACTCAGTATACCATTTTTATTCTGCCAAAACTCAACTGGCCTTCTCGGTTCGTGTGGAAATCTAACTTTGAATGACACCCAGACAGTGGAAAGTGCCTATGCAAATATCATATCAGGATCTGTCGTTAATCCAAGGAACACGCTTTTCATCTATGATTTTGAACATTATCACGAATATCAGGAAATAACTGGTGGAAAATTTTGTTTGAACTTCAGGGACAGTTTCGTTGTTTCAAAGCCCTTAGACATTCCAAAAGTGAATATCCTAACTGTAGAACTTTTGGTCCGTGTTGAAGAATATGGTGGAGTTGTTCTGTCGTTTGCCCAAGCAACCACATTTGCGATCATCAACGAGGTAACACTGAAAGTTGCTTATAAAAACCAACAGTTCGACACAGGGATCTCGCTGGAGTTAAATCATTGGAACCAAATAACTCTCGCATTTTACCAGTTAACGGGAAAGCTTGAAGTTTATGTCTTTGACCGACTCGGAAGTCTTCGAATCAGAGTGTTCATGCTGGACAAGGATGTCTGGCAGAAAGGGGGTATACTCTCGTTTGGTCAATGGCTCCCATCGGAAAATAGCGTACAGCCACCGCATTCCAACTTTTATGGCGATATCGATGAAGTGAGGATGTGGAAGAGGAGAAGCAATCCAGACATCGTGAAACGTAATCCAAAGATCAATGTCCACCCTCATGGCTATCCAGATCTCATTCATCTTTGGAAAATGAATGAAGTTGAAGGAGGAGTTGTGCGAGATACGGCCGGCGAAGATGACCTCTACTTGAAGACCTTTCACGAACCGCAAAGACAGTTTTCTAACTCAGATATACCTACCCACGAAACTAACGACGCGACAACCAAAAACGATAGCTTTGATGCGCTTGCCGAGTCCTTTTGCAGATCAGTTATCCTTGAAGGTCCATTGTTTGAAAACTGCTTGTCATTAGGAAGACCCGTTGCACAATCCTATTATAGCACTTGCTTCGGCGACGTTTCATTATCTGAAGACATTCAAACTGCTTTCGACACTGTCGTTTCATTCGCAGACTATTGTCAAGAAGAACTTCAATTAATCGAATGGCCCGCACGCAAGCTGTGCAACCGATTTTCGGCTAAACGATTCCCGGATTGGATTGGTCATCTTTGTGATACAAAATGTGTGTTTGGTTATCCAACCAAGATCTCAAATTATTATGAAGCTAATGTGAAGTGCAAATGTGAAGATGGGTACTGGGGAGAGGACTGCAGTAAATTGTGTAAAGGAGGACTGTGGAATATCTGCAACGGTCATGGGAGGTGCGATGCTCTAAGCGGAAGTTGTTATTGCTCAGAGAAATGGAATGGATCAGTTGACATTGATACTAACATCTCCCACGATCTTCCATGCTCGGTTTGCACCAAAGGTTGGGAAGGAACTGACTGTTCCATTGCAACAGATACAAACAACATCGAAGACAAAACACCATCTATGTCAATGAATTTTGGTGACCCTCACTTTACTACAACCAATGGAGTTAACTACAACTTCGAAGTACCAGGTGCTTATTTGATGATTAACTCGAGTATTTTTACTGCTCAGGTTCTTCAAGTCCCTTGTAATAATAGACTATCTTGTCGCCGAATATCAGAAATTGCACTTAACACTAGTTCATTCGCAGTATCTGTCAGATACACTAATCCTCAAATTGTAGAGACGACAATACTAGAGCACGAGTCAAAGACAACATCAGAACTTACTCGCTCGACAAATTATAAGGAGTTACCAAAGTTGAAAAAAGGAAATCCAAAATATCGTTGGCTTACTACGGATATACTTGAAGTATTTTTCAACAAGAACGAAAAGCTTCACATTCTTATTTACAATGGTACATTAGGAGTAGCGGTGGAAATGCCATCGAAAAAGGAGACCAAAATAAAAACTGAGACGCATGGGTTATGTGGAGCAAGGACTGGAAACTTAATAACCTCTTTACTAGATGGACAAAGCAAATTTAATGCCAGCAATCTTAACCAAGCCTTCATCGACAAGAAACTATCCACCACGTTACAAGTTCCACCTAAAAACAACTTCTTGAGTACATCATTTGCAAAGTACCCATTTACAGCAGCAGGTTTTATGATGTATTTCTCCAACAGTTATGTTTCACTCGCTTTAAATGAACATCTACCAGTGCTG
The DNA here is from genome assembly GCA_015164035.2 of Radianthus crispa. Classification (NCBI taxonomy): domain Eukaryota; kingdom Metazoa; phylum Cnidaria; class Anthozoa; order Actiniaria; family Stichodactylidae; genus Radianthus; species Radianthus crispa. Next base: position 17,647 of record JAABNW020010012.1, read on the forward strand.
GAGGAGTTTACCTTTGAATTATGGGTGTGCTTGGTGAATGATGTTACGACTATCACCGAAAAATGTTCTCCATCGGAGAGAGTCACAAATTTCTTAAGTGCGGCCCCAATAACAAAGAAACAAGCCTTGTTATCATTTTCTACTAGCTCCGTTGATTTTGGTGTGCTACACAATGATGGCATCATGATTATGTGGAATGATCAAGCTGCTAGGACAAACCTAACATTGTACGAAGGGATATGGACCCATCTGAGTATATCATGGCGAACTAATGATGGACGAGTAACTGTCATGACTGCAAACGAGCAAGGGAACAGCACAACCTCCTTGTATGGCATACATATTGGCGGGAAATTCGTTCCTGATGGCCTTCTGTTTCTTGGGAGATACGCTAAAGCTGGAAAGATTGTTGAAGACTATAGCCTTATTGGAGCATTAGACGAGCTGAGACTATGGCAATATGCGAAATCTCAACAAGAAATAGTCTCCTTACGAAATTCTAAATTTGATCACTACTACCTCGGACTATTGATGAACTTACCATTTGACGAAGGCTTCGGAAGAATCACAAGTGCATGGATATACAAGGCTGTGGACGTTAGCCTCAACAATACTACACCTTTGTCACAGAATGATGCTAGCAAAAGAGTGGCGCTATCATTACAGCCTGAGAATGATGTTCCTGTGTGGATTCCGTCCAGTATTTCACTCACTCCGCTAACCAACTACACTGTGCATTTCAGGAATATCACTCTAAGACAAGAAGCAATAAAAACTTGCCATAAATGGTTCTACACTGGAAAGGTACAAAAGCTCTGTAGCACGGTCCTTGTGTCTCAAGCACAATTTTATTACGAGGCATGTATCTCCGATATTGCTGATTCTGGAAGTATTGCTCACCACAAACTGTCCATTAGCCTTTTCGGCTTCTACTGTCAGAAGATCCTCAACATTAAAGAATGCAAACTTTATGGGACATTTGATGCTTTTCCTCCATGCAAGAAATCTAAAACGACGGAGGAGGTGCCTAAAGTTCTTATCATTACCACATCAGTGATTGCAGTTTTAATCGTTTTCCTACTCTGCCTGTTATGTCTGTTCTTTGTCAGGAAAAGAAAGAAAACTCGAATCGAAAGAGGCGTCATTGAACCAGAAGTTCTACAAAAGTTCAATTTGCGGCAGACCGGTCACGACGAAATGGAAATGCAACCAATAAAGCCCTTGGATTACAGGAAGAGAGACAACGAAGACGAAACCGCAGCGTCTACTTCTGCACTTGTTGGAAGCGATGTTCCGTACAAGGACACATTTGGACACTTGAAAACAAGGAGAGAATCGTCAAGTAGTCAACATGAAAGTACAAGCCAGCGGCTTGGCACTGGCCGAAAATTACTAATGTATGGTTCTGATTCTGACTGTGATGATATACGCGGAGCTGAAAATGCGACATACGGAAATGAACAGGGTACCCTTGCACAAGAAGGGGCGAAAAAGAAAAGGCGCGAAAAAGTGCGGAAGCAGTCTTCCAGTGAAAAATATCAAATGGCTGAGAAAGATCCGAGCCCGACGATAATGATGTATGGCTGCGATTCAGATTCCGATGAGGGAGATCAAGCTAATGTTACGAAAGACAAAGGAAAAGAACCCTCCAAAAGTAAAGTCGGTCCTTCAACAGCCTTGTTGATGTATGAGTCTGACAAAGATTCTGATGGAGATGATGCAATGTATGGAAGATCCAACAAGACATACAGAGGATCTACTGACAGTTTTTCACGTAAAGAATTTGGTGGAAAGTCCTTCTCTTTGCCACAAGAAGATTATGATATCGATTTTGAAAAGGAGCTGAAGTCATTTTACAAAAAATCAGCTTCTCCACCAACACCAAGGAAAGAGCCTGATGCAGAAACCAATGTATGAACACAGTTAAAACCCTTCCGGCTCGAACCAAAATGATACAGAACAAACATTCGAAAATAAGAAAGACCAACTCAGCAAAGAAAAAACTGAATAAACTTTAATCATCTAGATTTTCTACCCATGCTATGATGTTACCACTGGAAAAATCGTGTCTTCTCCAGATCATATGGAAATTTCAACTTCAACAAATTTCCATGATACTTCCAACAAATTTCCATACCACTGAAGTGTCCAAAAGATTGGAAGTATTGTGAAAATTTGCTGGAAGTCGCAATGATTTCCAAGATTGGAGAGGACACGATTTTTCCAATGTACACACTAACGGAAAAAAAAGTGGCTAGCAAGTAAACAAGAATATAGAGAAATTTTAAAACAATGAATGAATCGACCTTCTGCTTCTAGCAAGATGAGCAAAGCTATACGAATGATTTTTGGCACTAGCAGTAGAGTGAAATAATGTGGCTTTGAGAAACCCGTGGAAAACATATTGAATTTCCATTGAGCTTTTCTCTTTACTTGTACCATCTTCACAACAACCTCCTCAGGCTACAATTTTTTCTAAGCCCCCCTTTTTACGGGGTTATTGAAATCACTTTCATAGACAATCTTAAGCACTTTTGCACAAGTTTTGATTACATTGATTTATTGCATACTATTGCAGCATTATATTTACGTTTAATTTCTTGTTTTGGAAAAATTTCTGGAAAAATTAACAATTTCCTCAAAACAAGATAATTCTATAACTTTTTATTGTAGTTCTTCACTATATCATGGTACACATAAACAAGCTAGCTGTCACGTTTTCATTTACATTTTAAACTAAAAAGTTACAACATTCTTAAACACTGAGTGAATGTCTGACCATGTCAAACCATTTTATAACTTCGCTTTGCTATCTGAAACAGCTTCATTCAGTTATTAACGTTAATTCAAATTTCATAAAAAAATTGCTACGCTTTTTTGCATTTTTTACGTTCGTAATTTTTTTTCTTAATTAAAAACTTTTGTTTCCAAATTCTTTAAACTTAACTTTTTTGTACCTTTTTTTTCTGAATAAACCATTTGATTAATTTTGACCATTTTATTAATATTACTTCGTGTACCTTGTTTATTGCGAGCCCTCCTTCCACTTCTCTCCTTCTCGATTTCTTGTACATACAATTTTTCACGTTCCAAAAAAAAAAAAAAAAATACAACTACGTTGCAGTTTATATGATTGTCTAATATGTCGAGGATCTTGGTTCGCCGAACTGGAAAGAGTAGAAGAACCGACCTTATTAGCCTTCCAGTAACCTTTAGACAACCTACCACCAACCACTCCACGAGGCTAGATTTAATCTTATTTATAGCGGAGCTCCATAGCCGAAGGCCCGTGCGAGCGGAGCACCATACTTTAGAAAAAATGGTAAACCATCGAGTCGATTTTTCGTGGCTTGATGCTGACGCCATTTCCGTCCGTACGTACGTACGACGACGTACTAGCGTGCCCACATGGTCGGGAGAGTCTGGTGACTGACACAGGCTAGCACACAGTTTTTGCTGTTTGTAAGAGCTATTTTAGTACAAAAAAAGCCTTAAAACTTGTCTCAAAAGATTGTTTGATCACTTAGAACTGCCAATAACGTTTTTATGGTATTTCAACTGCTTGAGTTGAATGAAAATAATTCAGCGAAAAACAGCCTAATACATCAAGAACTTCATGGACAACGAAATAATTCATTTCATCACTTCAAAAGGATTTCCCTGCTCGACGTTTATGGTTTAGTCGACGCAAAACAAGAAGAAAATACAACCATTTAAGAGACGATTTTCTGTAGAAGAAGATTATTCCCTAGTGAGGTAGCTGTTTATGAGTGATTAAACAAGATTTTTTTGGTATTTTATTCGACAAAAAAGTGAAGCTTTATCGAAAAGAAAAGTTGAAACTGCAGACGAGCATGAACAGTTGTCAAAAAACGTTTTTTATTGGACAGGATGATTATGCATTCAAATGTAAGTAAAAGATTGAAAAAAACTTTGATCCTGTATTAACGAAGTGTTAGAAAAATTGCGAGAAATGGATAAAGTGAAGATTTAAACTGAGAAGAGAATGCAGGCTTTTTAGACGTTTTACTCGCTTGTTTGTTGTGTCGCCTTCCTTTTGAGCTGATTCTTTTTTCAAAGTAGATGGATCTATTCTCGGTTTTCACTGGTCACGTGACAAATTTTGAAGTCTTTAGCTTAAACCTAAAATGTAATATCAATTACTGTTAACAGTCTTGTAGAATAGCCAGATCCTGATAATCTTACGAAGTTTTGTGCTTATAGATGGTTTTGTGGCGGAATTATGAGCGATCGAAAATTAGTAAGAATGTATGTGGCGAAGTTGATATTTTGTACACAGAT
>JAABNW020010013.1:0-11388 GCA_015164035.2 Radianthus crispa
TGGGGACTTTTATTTTGAAATTTCAGATCCTAGAAGCAATCATCATAAGAAAATAAGCATATATTTTTTCCGCTTCTAGATTGTTTTGTAGTTTGTTTAGCATTTTGTTTATTTTTATTCATGGCTGATATTTGTCACTTCCTTTTTATCGTTAGGTTTTCTCATTTCTTTCTCAGCCTTCCTGTCTTCGTTTTTATCCCTTCATTTCATTCTCTTTCATTTTCAATTTAATATTTCTGCCATGTTTCGCTGAAGGGTAGATTTCAAACGTTTTCTAGTTAGCTCGTGAGGCTTAAAAGTCTAAGCTGTCTGTCGCCTATCTTTAGCTATGAGGTTGGCTCCTACATGGAGGGATCTAATTAATCCCTTTGTAAAATCCAATAGATAATACTTTTCTTAGAGTTACTAAATCACGCAAAAAGGGTTACAATTATTTAAAGAGTTTTGTTTGATTGCGCCCTAGTCAAGTTATATCAGTCGAAATGCTCTTTTAAGTTTTGCAGTTTCATTGAACAGTCAAAGTCAGCTAGATTGAATGTTAACTCACTCTTGAAGAAAACAATGGCTCGTTAGAACTTTAGAGAGGAAACAGCATGGAACAGACACAAAGATAGATAATCAACATATACGTCAATGCATTTCTATTTATCATTTGTAACTTAATGGGAATCATTATTCTGTTAAGGCAGGGACAGAGGCTGTCCCGACTGTGTCCAGTGTCAAGGCTATTGTTCTATCTTGAATAACCGCGACAGTTAGAGAACAAACTGAAGGGAGCTTTTTCGTATGAATAATCAGTTGATCCACAAATACAATGTTTTGAAGAAAAGCATGTGTGTCGATCAACTTCGATCGAAAGTCTGTTAAGATAGTAGCAGAAGATAAGGATGACGGTGTGATAGATGTGGAAGGCAATCTGTCATGTCGTGGACATGAATATTGATCGAGGCTGCAAAAGGATGGATTCTATACTTCGGAAACTATCACAGCCTAGTCATTTAGCCCGCCTCGACGACGGCACTTCATATCCAATTTTAATAATTGCTTAACAGTGTCTAGCAAAACAATCACCTGCCAAACACGCTAGAGTCAGTGTAGGTCATCACTGCTTTGAGCCAGAAAAGATAAGACGGAATAAAACTGATAAACTCCAAACGACGGCGAAACCCTTTGTCTAGAATATGTATCTCAGAACAATTCCAGAGCTGTGCGCCAGTACTCCTCCAAGAAAATAGACACAGCTAATTAATAAAGGAGAAGTTCATTAAAACAAGCGTTAAACGAGGGTAGCAGATACGACAACAACAGATAACTCATCTCCACATAGTTTGATAAGAAAGAAAATAGAAAGTCAAAGCCGCCGACCACAAACTTCAAATAACTTGGTTAATTGATTACTGTAATAAATTATTAATAAATATGGCTGATTTCAATCAAGAATGACTTATGAAGGCGGCAGGATACAAGGAACAACTTGGGTTTTCAGCTGTCAAAATGGCGCCACGATAGACCATGTGAAACTGCGAAGGCACCAGACACTCTCAATAGCTTGGTCAAAAATGAGATCAGCTCTAACTAAGATTACATTTAATCCCTTAACGACTTTAAAGAGAAAGTAACACCGAGTTTAGGAGACACAAATTTGTCTTCATTAGCAACAGCCAATCGCTGGCCACGATTTAGATTTCAGTTCAAAAGAACTTAAAATGCGGGTAGTTCTTCTGATTTCGACAAATTAAAGAAGCTTTTAAAGTCGAATGATTTATGGGTGTGCGGTGCATTTATCGAGGATCGAGTATTACTGACTGATTAGAAGTCAAGGAATGATTGTGAATTGAGTGATTTGGATCTGTGGTTCTTAGCTTTAATCTTTTAGAGTATCGTTCTAGTGTCAGGCAATGGCGGGAAAAGGACCGCAACTAGTGCATCTCGTCATCTCCTTCGTTTCTACACCATAATCAATAGACGAAAAACTATCGTCAGGTAATAAACTGCTATATGCACTGTCATATGTAGCCAGTTCTTCATGGAAATGTCTCTTATCGGAGTAGTTGGACAATCTGAAAGATTTTTATCGATAAGCGCTGTTTTCAATTTAAAATGTACCTTTTTTCCAAGTCTGATAGAGAAGTTAAGACTCCTGTCATCGCGGTATCGGTCATGTAGATCTGCGATGTTCGCAGCCCGACATAGCACCCTAGCATTGATCGATGAATTTGCAACAAACGCTTAATGACCATGTTTTTTCATCACCCGGTTGAAGCCAGCAGTCATCAAGTCAAATGTTTTCTCGGTGTGGATGCATCAGATAATACTCATCCCTACCAGACTCGCCGCATGATCCAGAGCCTTCAAGAAATCGTTGGATAATTCATTCTTGATCGTTTTTTGTAACGGCCGCATTGTCGCCATTCAGGCTGTTTTTGCCATGAATCCTCGAGGCTTACTATGTCCTGGATTCTCCATATTTGCATGAATCCAAGGATCGCAAATCGGCACAATAACATGCGCTTTTCGCATGAATTAAACCATGATATGTCTGGAACTGACTGAAGATAATAACCAGAGTTAGGAAACAGGCATGTAGGACTCTCTCAATAAATCAAAAAAAAAGTCGATAAAGAAAGAACACGATTTTGAGGATTGATATTGTGTTTGTTTTCTCACAAAACTGCATAAACTGTAGATGTCAACGATGATTCGTTCCGAAAGGATTTCTGCCCTAGGGTCTTTGAATTTTTGACGTGTTTCTCAATCCTTCAATTCGCCAGTGAAATGCATTTCCTACGAGGGGTTTGATTCTTTATATCATACGATTACGTGTAAATGAGGTGTTTTGCGCTTCAAGTGGACTAATCAATCAATTTTTGGAGAAAGGTTCGAGTAGTTTTGGCCGAGAGAACACGAAAACTTCTTTGAATGAACAAAGAAAAAAACAAAAGAGCAAATGGATGGAACATACAAGATAACAAGAATAAAATGACTAATGGACAAGATATACTCTTTCTCTCTTTCTTTCCTTCCTTCTTTCTTCCTCGCTATTAAAAAAAAAATCGACCTTCCAGTCGATTCATTTGTACAAATGATATCCAGATTACAAATTAGCCATGCCTTTACACATTATGGACAAAACAAGGGACAGAGAGTATCTATTTCGCCCCTTAATGAACAACGATAATGAACATTCGTATCGATTTACTCATGCCCAGGGACTGATTTCAATCTTTATCCTCAAAGCGCCAAGCGCTATAGCTGCTGTACATCCTTTTCTGCGCTTCGTACACTGCATACAATTGAAATCTCTACTCTAGAAACACTGTTACTACAATACTTATCAAAAGCCATTTACTTTGTCCTAAACTTATCGCTTGACAAACCAACAGATCGGAGCATCATCCCCGCTCGTCCTAAAGTCCGGTATTTCTCACAACCCTTATTACAAAGATACTTTAGAGTAAATGCACAAGAACATGGCAGGTTGAAGGGTCATAGACGGTTACTAAGAAACACGGAGACCTTTTCAAAACTTCGCATTTAAATTGTGATTACAAACCCTGGAAAGCCTCTAAATAATTGATTAGAGAAGTCAAGCCAATTTGTCCCGAAAAAAAGTCGATTCTACGCGGATTTTCCTGACAGCCGTCACTTTCATCCTGCTTTCATATTGGCAAGATAAGCATGAATATATGAAGGAGTTCATATCCGCACGGTAGAGCTGGAATGGATTCAAAACAGACTACATACCCCCCTCTGCAATGTTGATATAAACAAACTAGCCAATAATTCGAACGTTGATATATTTAGGACAATAGTATTAGCCACGTGGACTTGCAAAATAAAAATACCTTGCCTACACCTGGTTGTTTAACAACCCGATAAGCAACACAAAAAATAAAGGAATTAGTTTCAGAAGGCCCTGCTTTTGTAGTTAGTTCCTCTGGAGTGTATTCGTGAGCAGACCGGCTTAGAGACTGTTTTTCATACAAGGTGATGGTGAATTGACAAAAACCTGTACATTTTCCCGTGTTTATACGTTTGTGTCGACTCAAAAAAACCTGATTGTTGTGTGCCATAAAACATGTAGACCAAAATGCATTTTTGAGAGAATTGTTTTCATGAAAAAAATGACTTGGAATTCTCCAAAAACACAGGTGACTTGAGGATCCGGCTTGATTGACATACGGTAGCTTCCTCGGCCTGTGATTGGCTTGCTCGGGCAATTACCGCTGTTTTCAATTCTCTCTGCGACTAGTGCGCGATCGACTAGTGTTTTACGGTGTTAAGACTGTTAAAGGAGTCAGGCTGCATTGAAGGTGGTCTTACATATTGAGCGCTTCAACCTGTCCCTATTGTGTGTCTATTATCGTCAGCCGTGTTAGTAGTAAAGTCTTGGCGGTTACTATACATGTGAGAACATCTCGGTGAAACCCGGCAACATGAACATGGAGTCTGTTAAATCGTCTTTAAACTTATTTCTGCTGCACATGAATATAAGTGCTATGCTGGATGTGTAGTCGTCATTGGATAGTCGTTTGTTGATGTTCGGCGGGAAAACTCCTTAAACGAATAGTCTGAATCATCATGCCGATCCGTAGAGGACGGTTCGCTCCGCAAAATACCTTCCTAGAGACGATTGCTCAGAAATTTGACCATGGAAGTGAGTGCCCTAAAATGTTTAAAACGCTATAAACATTTTTGAATCCGACAGTGGTCGGCTGGATAGATAGACTAACAGTTTCGAGTTCACATCTATATTTGCTTGAAATGTCTTGATTCGACTTGGAGTTTGCTCGAGACCTTCATATCCATTGTACATATCATTATTCCTTTCATTTTCCCATCTTTTTAATCCAACAGATAGCAATTTTGTCCTGGGTAGCGCACAGGAGAAGAATGACTATCCAATCGTCTACTGCAGCGATGGGTTTTGCGAACTAACAGGGTTTTCAAGAAGCGATCTGATGCGACGAAGTTGTGCTTGTAACTTTCTCTACGGATTAGAATCCAATCCAGATGACATCCAGAGTATAGAGCACGCGCTCAAGACGCAGAAAGAATTGAAAAAGGAAATCCTCTTTTACAAGAAAAATGGTGAGTCAGTTTATATTTTATGGTTTCTTTTATCGGTAATTACAGCCCTCGGTTCTTCAAAATGCACATTTGAATGGTTTTGAAGGTCGGAGTTTTGTTTTGCGACTTAACTTGATTGATTTTCAAAATACACCGAAGCGCCGAGCGTAAGACAATAGAAACATTTCCCTTGCTAATGGAATATAGCGAGGACCCCGACTGGTCTGTCCTCGTCGGAAAAATCAAAATGACTCTTCTCATCCTCAAACGCAAAATAACAAGAACACCATTCATCTGGATTTTGATGTACGACTCAATTCAAATGGTGCCTTCACTAGCATAGTACTTCAAATAATCGAAAACAGGTCCAGGCAAATTTACATACTAGAGCGATATGGCTGCTTGATGGTAATGATGTACGAACTTCCATACATCAGGTTCATAAAATATTTAAGTTAAAAATATAGATTATAATGGAAAATGAGTCAGACTGGAAAAGACAGAGGGAGCAGATCAAAATGCTAAATCAGTCTCCGGTTGAAACGATGGAACTGCACGTGCTTCTCAATTAAGAATCGAGTTCTGGAAGTAAAGTAGATAGTGATGTTGTAATATAATGAGATGAGAATACCACGAAAAAATATTATTAATGGGGAGTTTTTTTAAAACAAAAAATAGATTAGGTTGTCTTACTTTGAGAGTGAAGAATCACAGTCAATTGAACTGCAACGGATAAAATATCGATCAGACATTGTAGCGTTAGTTTTCAAGTCCTACCATACCACCAACAAGCCAAAACCACAGATCATGAAAATAATATGATGCGCAACTTATTATACATCGGTCATTTACAATCTGTTGTTTTTTATTGAAAAACAAAGTATTAATCAATGTTACTGGTTGAACATAGTAGCAAACGGAAATATCTTTTTAACTAAAGTTAACTAGTGACTTTAGACAATCGTTGTAGTTTTAGAATATAATCGTACAAGACAGCTTGGAAACAGTCTCTTTGATTTAGAGTTATCAGAATTCTCGCGGATAGAGTTTACAGTTTAGCCTTTTAATTTTACTTTTTGCTTAAACATTCGCGTTGTGTTTTGGTGTGCAAGTTACTGTGCGATAGAAGTGTGTCAACGATCGCTAAAAATGTTGATTTGTGTATGCCGATTCGAATCAAGTCAGTGCGTGGTACGGAGCTAGGTACCACATGTAACGACTTCAAACCAAGATGTGCGTTCATGTTTTCGTCATCCAACCATGAAATCAACTCCACAGTGCCGAACCTATAGCCTTGAATGACCGGAGTTAACATGCACAATCTGCAATTGATAGCAAAAATCCAAGGATGTTTATAATATCTTGCCTTTTTTGATGTGACTTCATTCAACGTCTGTCACAAATGCTGAAAAACACCCAGGCAAATTATGCGGGGTCGGTTTTGGAATTCGCTTGAGCGAGTGCATTATTTGGTTGTTTGAACACCGCGAATTGTTACGTACTGAAAACGCATTAAGCTTGTTCGCTTGCTGAATGAAATAAGGCGCAATTGGGAAGGAAAGATTTCGTCGAATTATGCCAAGATTATATAACTACAAAATTGGAAGAAAAATCTCGAAATACACAGCTTTATTTCGTAGAAACGTAATTTACCGCGTTTCCAAAAGACAGTTAGAATTATAAGTAAACACGACCGTAAAAAGATCATTTCTTTCCTCGGAATGCCAAACCTAAATTGAACTGGTAATTTTTTTCCGAAAACATCAACTGAATAGATCCTAATTTCTGTTGGGAAATAATTCCGCTTGTCATACGATGTCCTTCAGACATACTGAGGAAGTGTGTATTGCTTCGAGCTCATTAAATATCTACATGTGGTAAGCCAAACTCTTGGCCCTAAATCTGAAAACCGTAGTTTGGATAGCCCACAGGGGTTGCTCGATACGAAACGACAGCTTGACTACTGACGAGTCTAGTACAGTGATCTAATGTTTGAAGGAAATCCAATGTAGACAGTTTGAATTTTGTGGTACAACGATAAGAATTACACCAGAAAATGAATTGAAAATGTCGTTAATGATCAAAACAATAATTTTGAAAATAAAACGGGTCAAAAAGAGCTGGATATAAAAACGAATAGAAGGTTGAGATCGAGTAATTATTATTCAGCGTCACAAAACTACATATGTTTAATAGAGATTTAAGTCAGCTACGGGAAAATATATTTCTCGAGGGTTTTGATATCCAGCAATGAGAAATCAATTCAAGTATAAATCATTTATTCCCTCGTTTCTGATGCAAAGTGGCTGGCGTATTTAGACTACGAGCTCTCGAAACCAGAAACAAAAATCGTTTAAGTTCCCGATAAACAAGTGTATATATATATATGGTGTAAGGAATTTCTTGTGTTACATTTGTGGGGAATGACATCGTATAACACGAGAAGAGAACACACAGAGAGACTTCTAATGTCAGAATAAGTACATATTTGGAGAGCCTTTTGGCAGTAGTGTTACAAATTTGTCAAGTCTAGAGCCCTAACCACGACGCGGTGATTTCGGAAACTAATTCTTGACGTTCTACCATTCGTTCATGTTCTCGTCACGTAATAATTCAAACCTGAAAACGTTATTTGAAAAATATTGGAACTGATGTAGTAATAAAAATTCATATCAAGGCTATCGCGTGTGTGATTTGGTCTCGCATTTTGATATCACGACTAACCACGAGTTTTTCGGCCGGTTTGGTAGCTCAGGTGACAGATTCAATAAAGATGACTCAATTTTAGCATAGCGAAGAGAAATTGGTTATTTATTTGCCTAAGATTTTTTTCCTTATCACTGGGGAAAAAGCACTCTATTTCATCTACTAAGAATATAAAGATTTCCGAGCTCTTTTGTCTTCAAAATCAATGCTCGAATTTAGAACGGCCGTATTATCATGAGATTATGAACGATTGAAAAAATAACGCCGAGTACTATCTGAAATGAAAATTTAATTCTAGGTTAAAATGTGTCTTTAGGATAAAATAACTTTCGCTAATTTCACATGTTTTTCAGTGAGTTAATTTCAATGCAATCTACCACTCTAAGAACATGTTTTTAAGAACTCCAACATGTGTTCTTCGTCGTAGCTATAGATATATTTAAGAAACAAATACGATGAGTAAATATAAGGATGTAAAGTGATGACTAGGATGATTAAAAAAGACCGTAAAATTCATTAGCGCCAGTCTACCGGTAACCTCCATGCCGCTATATTAAAACTCTGAAAACACATTCGCTTTAATTGCTAGAAATCCCAAAAGCGATTTTAACATCTACAAGTGCACTTTGTGAGCTTAAATTTTGTGTAAATCAAATTCTTGACGCTGGATATATTAGAAGTAGAAGACTAAAAGTACTTGAAGAATCAGCCCCAAAGGGTGGTGAAGAGAGTAGAGTTAGTTTGGTATTGGGTTTTAGACTGTCTGGGCTGTTTGAAACAAGTTACAAAAGAGGTCACATTGTTTCTTCTCTTTCTTTCTCTCTTTTCCCGACACCGACACTACTATCATTTATCACTAACATAATTTTCTGTAATTTTATTAAAAATTTTATTAAAGTTATAAATTAAGACATCGTATTTCGGAAGTCTTTTGGAGTCGCAAAAATTTGAAAGACTTCCAATTTTTCATCTAAGAGAATTTATAAATATCCCGTTGTCATGCTGAAAAATAATTTAACACGCAAAATCAATTCTGAGTATCGTGTTAAAAAACTTTAGTGCATATATCAATAAAATAGACATTTAATACATATATTACACGAGAGGTAGAGTTTTCGGAGAAAATTTTCTGAAGATCTAAGAAAATTAGTGAAAAGTAGATTGGAATGATGTATAAAGGTTGGTCAAAATATTCTTTCGCTTAAGGTTTTCGCATTTTGTTACTGGTATCTGAGGAGATATGCTCTCGGTATTTAAACAATAAACCCAGCATAAAATACCCAACGGAAAGCTCAAGGGGTAACAGTCATTAGAAGATCATGTTTTTGAGTTGTTGTTGAAGAAAGGAAGTGATTTTCAATTTGGAACACTTTTGGGATACGAAAGAAAATCTAGTCCAAGAAAGTCCCTAATGAGAAAAGAAAAAGAAGATTGCTTCTGAGGGAGGGAGGGCTAGGAGGCGGAAGCGGCAATAATAGTAAAGAGTCGGGAAAAAAAACCAGAACAAACGGTCTGACTCTAAAAACTCGATCGATTTTAGTTATCATTAGAAATTAATAGTGACGGCACTGGAAGTGGGTTTGCGAGTTTCATAGGATGTGGAAGGCAAAAATAGACAGTACATTAATCTAATGTACACAAAAAACATTTCGTTTTTTCCCAGGCGCGGCAATATTAATAATCCTTAGTTTCTACAGGAATACATTACAAAAAAACAAAAAAACAAAAAACAAAACAAAAAAAACAATAGATTGCTGTAATCTTTGAGGAGAAAACCAGCGCATATACCTATAGCATGGACAAGCATATAGCATGAAGATTCATTAGGCGAAAACTTGAAGTAAAAAAGTTTCAGTCTTTGCTTTGTTTCCTTGGCACTAGTTAGATCAACAGCAGATGTGACAACCTGACGAACATGAGAAGAAAAAAATTGTTTCAGAACCAAACACGCAGCGGGAATCATCGTCATTGGTCAAGGCTTTCACGTCTTTCTTCTTATAATTGAATATTTAGATTTCTTCGTGTCTTCGATCTATTTTGGAACCTTAAGTTCATAAAATGGGGTGTGAATCAGAGCATAGAATGGACTAGATTCTAGAAGATTTGATTCAAATTTAAGCTGAGAGAGCTTTCAGAGTTTTGCTGCCGTCATATATGTTTGAAAGTGTTTTACACCACTAGCTTACATCATGCGACAGCCATATTTGTCCAAACAATAGATTTTGAATCCCCTGATTCCCCCTGCCCTCGCTTTGAAGCTTCTCAGAACGTTCAAAAGAATAAACACGGCCGCTGCGAGATATAAGTACAACGTTGGGGCGATTGCAGCAATATGTAAGGACGTATATTTAATGATAGAGATATTCAACAGAAGGGAAAAACAATCTATTGATAAATGTAAAACTTGTATGTTAATGGCGATGCTTGATGCTGATAACAGTTGTCCTATTGGTAATGGTTATCTTGATCATGTTCTTGAGTCTATATTACCAGTTCTGATTACTTGGGCTATCTATGCATTAAGTAAGGCTTCATACTGAGCGAAAGACAAAGCCAGACATCTAAACATCGTATCAAACAAGTTCTAACTGAAACATGAGAAATAATGCTGGAGGGAGAGAGGGAATGAAAAAAGGAAAGAAGAGAAGAGAAAAGGGACGAGAAAGAGAAGGAGAGAAAGAGAAAAGAACAAGAAAGAACAAGAAAATGAAAAAGAGAAAGAGAAGAGAAGAGAGGAGAAGATAAGATCAAAGAAAGAGATGTTATTAAACATGGCACCGTTCAAATCTTTGTAATACTAGCCAAATAGGGCCAAGGATAATAGACGCTGCTCTAGCGGTTTATTATGAATGTGATAGAGCTTTTAACATTTTTAATCTAGTGCTACGAAAACTTGTCTCGGTAGGATTACTCCCTGAGCTAATCGGCTTTGAGTATTTGGTTTTGGAATAGAACTTCTGAGGCTGAAGTCAACTTATCGTTCAGCATATCTGAGTATTTTTAATCTTTCTCTGATTCATCTAACTTCAATTCTATGCCTCCATCCCATTCCCTTCCATTCAACTGAACTTCTATTCCATTCTATTCTTTTCCAAATATATTTTCATCTCCATTTGAATTTTTCCATTTCATTCAAAACTGTGTTCAAATATGTATTCAATTTTATCCCCTTTGCCTCGTTTTCAAGCATTCACTGCTGTTTCAAAAAGTCCTATCGTATTCCTCGCGTCTATACACGTAGATCTGTCCTCGCAATATTCGAAGAGACCTGTTTCATCATGTAATATCAGTAGGGTATCTACGACGTGTTTAATAGCAAAGCAGTGCTCCATTAGGATATCCATACATGCAGGAAATGGATATTAGGTGGATACTCGCGAGTAAACAAAGAAAGGGAAGTACAAATCTCTTTGTATTGGTACAATATACCTATGCTGGTTCCACAGCCACCAGCTTGAATCAGAGGCGCCTCGTGCCATTGCCAGGGCGGCCATTAAATTAAAAACAAAACGTTAATAGATCTTATTCGCTTCGCATGTAAATTGCCCAATACAAACCATGTGATGTTTACATGATGGTCCCTGGAGAATTGTTTCTTTCAATATGAATGAA
>JAABNW020010124.1:0-11388 GCA_015164035.2 Radianthus crispa
AAGTGACGTCATCACCATGAAGATGATAGACAGGTGACGTCATCATTCATGATGGACATTTGTCATAGCAACCAAAAGGGGTTTTATTGAGAGATCACCATAGCAACCCATAGTAACAATTTTTTTTTTAAACAACAACATCAACAACACGATTTTTGTTCAGTTTAAAATATTTTTATTGAATCAAGATCGTATATCATGTCAAAGGAGGCATGCAGGTTACAATGGGTTCCATTTTTAATAGCAGTTTCGTGGGCATCAAGCATAGCTTTCATACAGGTCACGGCAATGGGATAGGTATGGGTCAAACAGCATCCAACACACTTTGGGTCTTGACATATGAGGAGGCAAAGCATTTTATTATCATCGACCTAGGGGTTAAAATTTTATTGGAATTTGATTAATATTCTCCACCGAGTTTTATAACCCCCTCATTAATCAATTCCCATTCAAAGTAAGAGTAAATTTTTTCCAGCTCCAGCCTTAATCGATGCCTATGAATTTCACATTGTAGAGCTAAATCTGTTAGCCTAGCTGTCGTTTCAGGGCAACAAAAATATTTTGCATGCAAGGTTCTGTCCCTGGTTACGAGAGGTGCGATTATCAGCTGCTCGGAAAACTTGCTGTTGTTGACTTTGCTGAGCGCCCTCGTCAATTCGCCAAATACTTTCTCAAATATTTCCACCCGACCTTCTTGCATAGGTCGTAAAAGAGGGGGAACATAATTTGGAAATTCTTCCTAAGGGAGCAAACAAACAAACAAAAAATTCTATTATTATTAAAGAAATAGACCACACACTAGAAATAATTTTTTAAAAGATCTTTATTACAACACTAAGCAACGACTATCTATATATCTAATTAAAAAATGATTTAACATAGACTTAATCCGATCTTTAGTAGGTTTTTGATAAAGTTACTTTAATAGAGTCAATCTGATCTTTAGTAAATCCTAGTTCCTCTAGCTTTTTGATAAACCTAGACTTAGATGCCTTTACATACAAACCGTAATAAGCCTCCCATTCCGTTTTTTCCATGTCACGTTCATACATTTTACGTTTATAGTTACATTTCTTTTTTTTACAAGTAAAAGTAAAGGATGGAGGATCACATTCCCCACAACGACACCGATCATAGAACCATTCACAGACCTTTCCACAATGGCACTAGAAAGAAAATGATTTAGGTTTTAAAAATCTAGTCGTATTTATACAAAGCGTAATAAGCCTCCCACAATGCTTTTCTCATCTGGTATTTGTACATGGTAACTCGATAACCACATTTCTTATTTTTACAAGTGAATATTATGCATGGTGGATTCATTAAGCAACCACACTTTTCGTAATGCCAATTACAGACTTCACCGCAGAAACACTAGAAAGATAAAAAAACAATTATCTAAAAATATATCTATTGAGGCTATCTAGTTCGATTTGTTTTTTAAAGTGTTCCAACCTTCTTTCATTCCACGCTCGTTCAAAATCACTCACAAACTCAAATTGGATATCCCAATCTTGTAAATCATTCTCATCGACACAAAAGCCAAAATCACAAGTGTTCGATGAACAAAAGAAATTTAAGAAAGCCTTATTTAAAGTGTCGTCAAATTGTTGAGTGCTTGGGATTGAATAATATTGCCAGGCAACAAGCTTTCTACAATGACACATGATTTCTAATGGATCTTCCTATGGAAGAAAAAAAAATCCAAATTACATTCCGCGTGAAACTGGGGATGGAGGAGAAGAATTTAATGGGAAAGGTAAACTACTATCGATAATTGTATTGTCATATGACCATTCTAGCTCGTCTAATACAACATCATCTATGTCATCAGAAGAGTATAGAGCCGGAAGTACACGCTCCAAAAAATAATTCTTTAGAACAGTACTCCATTGAACCGACAACAAATCTTTCATTGTCAAATCATTGGATACGGTTCGATAAAGGTATAGAAAAAAACCACACGAAGAGAAAAAAATCTTGTGTGTGTTACAAAGAGTACAACTGTCATTGTTTCTTGGGCAAGTAATTTTAGATGTTGGACAAGTTGTATTTACTCCTGTGTAACTCAATCTATAGTCTTTTGTGTTATCGATATGTCTGATCAAACAATATCCGTGGATCAGTTTGACGTCTTGTTCCGTTGAACAACAAATCAACTCAAATATCGGAGATTCATGGGCATGAATCCTTTGATTACATCGTACACACAAAATTTTTTTCCCTTTGACTTGATCTCTGTTTAAAGAATCCATTAACATTTTGACATGAATATCGTTTTCTATTTCATTTAAATTGAACATCCATTTTATTATTGATATGACATGAGGTGCGAAATATGACGGGCAATCTTGATGTTTTAACATGAAAGAGAAAACTATTCCATAGAGCTTTTTAGGTTTAACTATTTGTCTACAGTGAGGACATTTAATCCTATTCAAACAAGGAGGTTTAACATTCATGCTTTTCCATAGACAATTGTCATGAATTTTTTTCCCACAACATAATAACGTGTTAATCTCATAATCAGAATGTGAGTCTGGGTTTTCCACTTCTAAGCAAATTACACATGAATCAATCTAGAAATCAGAAAAGAAAAAATTAAATTATGCCAGCTGATGGCAGTCGCTTAGATCAATTAACTTATTTCGTTCACACTTGAGGTCTTTTTCAATATCATTTAACTTAGTATTTAAATCATTTAACACTGATCTTAATGGATGTTCTTTCCTTCCAAGGTTATCAATATGAATTTCTTCTAAGATACACATGTTTCTAATTTTAGAGCGAACGTGAATTAACGCTTTTTCAGTGATTAAGTTGGAATAAAGCATTTGAAGGGTATCCAGTTTAATCTACAATAGAAAGAAAATCATCAAAATCGATATCATATTCTGCAGAATTTTCTTTTATAAAATTGGATGCTAGACCTTGAATGATTGTAAAGGTTTGATCTAAACATTCACCTAATCCATAGCGACCCCCCATACTAAAATATTGATCATTTGTCTTGATTTTATTTTTTAAACAAAATTCATAAAAATCGGTTATCTCTTTTGTTGTTTTATCTACAGTCGTTATACATGACTTAATGGTTTTTAAGATCCTTTTGTACTGATTCACTTGTTTTGCAAATATATCGGCATCGTGATTCATCGTTGAGGTTACCAAGTTTATCTACAATAAAATAAATTACCAATCTATATGAAAAGAATTCTTAATTAACGATTTTAATTTAGTTTTCGTCTCATTGATATAAGCGTTCGTAAAAAGAAGATGGTTCTTCATTATTTTTTTATTATATTCGACAAATTCACGTTTATTTAAAAATTGATAATGACAAAAAAGATTTCTATTGATATCTTTATCTTTTAAAAAGGACGGTAAGACGCCAATACTTTTTCTACAATGCGGACATCTGGAATTAGTAAACTTGTTTCCCAGTTCAATTAAGCATATCGGATGTATTTTGACTTGACAACAAGTCAGTTTGTGCATTGCATTTTTGGATGAAAGACATATTATACAGCTATCACGTACCAATCTTTTGGCCTTTTTGATGTTTATTTTCATTTCTAAATCTTCCTCTTCCTCATCGGAACTTTGATCGCTTTCTTTTCCTTGGACATGAATAGGATGCTTTTTCGATCCCATTTGTGTAGCCCCTTCCAAATCGTTTCTGGTTAGACCCGATCCAGATGCCACATTCGTTTCACCCACAATAATAACATCATTGGTATTGCCGTTGTTGGTATCGACAGTGTTAGCGTTAATGTTCAGAGACACTAAAAAATGAAAAAAAAATTTTTTTTAATTTACAATTATTTATTTCTCAATATATGTACATTCAATCATATCAAATATAGTATACAAGTAATGATAAAATTCATCCGGCCTTGCTTTTTCTCTGGTGACTGAAAATATTATTTCTTTAATTAGTAACCAATCAAATTTTCGTTTACAGGTTTCTTTTACAAAAAAAAGTTCAAGAGTTGCTTTCTTAAGTCCATGTGCGAGATAAACTTGATTGATATGGGATAACATGTTTGGATCTCCATTCACAGACCACAAATTATGTAGTGACTCTACTAAAATGGTTCTTGTTTTTTCACTAAATCCTTTTTGCACTAGAGTAAAAAATAAAAATAACGAACTTAATTTTAAAATGTTTGTTCAAAATAATTATATCTATGTAATCACAAATACTTACTCTTGATAGCTTGACTCTTTTTACTTGGACGGGAGTTTTTTTAAAAAATAAAATGTGATCGAGTTAGCTTCAGTGCTTTTGATAGCTTGGCTGAACGGTGAGGTTTACCACAAAAAACGTGATGCTGAACCAAGATTTTGCAGGGGTTTATATAGTTTACCAGGGAAAATAGAGGGGTCCCCCCACCCCCCTACTACAACCCCCATTCGCACTTTTATAAATAGCTAGATTGGCTTCTTGCATTTCGTGTCACACCGCAATCTGAAGAAAACAAAGGATCCTAAACTAATACGGTAAGTCAACATTATGTTTGACTTATTGAAATTTGTCGTTCGTCACATGTTATCAAAAGATTTATACAATATTTTTTCACACGACATTCATCTTAAAAAGTTTTTTTCACATGAGAATTGTATATTCTTCGTGTCGAGTTCACACGGCAATTTACCAGTCGTGACAATCTATCAAAGTTTTTTCCTTTCATGCTATTATTATTTTTTATTATACTCGTTTTGTCCTGTTTATTTTTCATGTCGAGTTCACGCGACAATTTACCATTCGTGACAATCTATCAAAGTTTTATTATTTTAATTTTCCTTTCACGCTACTATTAGACATGAGAATTTTTTTTTATTTGCCAAGATTGTTTTGTGTTGTTTATTTTTCATGTTGAGTTCACACGACAATTTACCATTCGTGACATCTTTTTTTATCTTTTGTTATTTGAAATTTTAATGAATTCTTCATCATCTTTATAAAAGGGAGTCGATCAAAAACTCAAGTAAAGCAAGAGAGATGAACAAGAAAGGTATACAAGAAGAAGCAGAAAAACAAAAACTAAAAACAGAGCAAGTATCAGAGCCAGAATCAGAGCCAGAAACAGATTCAGAAACAGATTCAGAAACAGATCCAGAACCAGAAGAAATACCTTTTGATCTAAAAGACCCGGAGATCGACTGGGATGAAATGGTTCTTTTTAATCATAATGGCGCATGGTCCGTAAAAACCGAAGATTACATTAACTTTGACAGTGAGGATGAAGAAGATATATATAGTATTTTAAATTGAACGTTTTACAGAAGTTAATTAATTGACACATTTATAAATTACTTTATTTTAAACAATTTTTTTGAGATTACTTCTATATATATATATTAGTGTTAGCGTATAATTATAAGGTGTATATTCATTGTTGTATTATTTTAAGTACAAAAAAAAAATGCATTCATATGACGAAGAATTATCTGACGATGTACTGTGGGAAGCTTATGATGATTTTGAAAGAAATTGGGTACAACAACAACATGGTGGGAATAATTCAACTTTACATCAATATGATCACATTGAAAGGGTAAGTCGATCAGTGATACGACAAAATGATCGATTTAGAACCTCAATTATTACATATGTAATGAAATTGAAAAATCCTGAAGTAGTGACAGTCGCTGAGGGGGTTTTACGCCTTATTCAAACTTTAAGGGAAGTCTTAGAAATTGTGAATCAAACTGAAAATATACAAGCTAATGACTGTGTAGGCATACAAATGTCAGGATCTGATTTAAATTACCCCGTCGTTATTCCCATGGCATCTGGAGTTACTACTAATCAAAGATTAGCGTTATTGCACGAAGAAATTAAAAAGATACAACAATCTAAGAAACAATGGTTAATTGACGGTCTTGTCAATATAGAAGTCACTATTACGAGAGGGATAAGAGGTAACGGAAGAATGAGAACCCAAAAAACATTAAACGAAAATCAAATAAATCAGCGATGTGAGAAAGGTTATCTATGGGTTCCAAGGAAGTTTTTATCTACAGGGGAAGATTTAATTTCAGGTCTTGTGTACAAAATGGGTGAAAATTTAAATGTAGAACAAATTAAAGGCAGATTGCAATGGAGACCGGGAATGTCTTGGCGTGAAGTAATTACCTCTTTTAATGATATGCAAGATCATTCTATATTGATTCTACAAAACAAAGACGACGGAAGTGACGACACAAAGGTATGGATGACACAAGAATGGGAGAATGCTTGGGTATTTTACTTATGGCGTAATAGAATGTTTACAGTAGATAGACCAGATCGCTTGTATAGTGAGAATAGACATGGTGTGTTTTGTTTTCGGTGTGGTCACGGATATTATAAAGAACGTAAAACTGAACACACGTGCAATGAGGTCGGAACCATTCCTCCTTATCGACCAGGTAAAAAACGACCACATTACCAATCCACTGAGTCCCAGAAAAGAGAAAAACGGTCCAAAGTTGCTATTGAATCTAAGAATTGTTTAGGTCGATCCATTGTTATAGGTCTAAATCAAGGTTCTGTTCCCGATGATAAAATCTTAAACGATTGGTACAAAGAGAACGGATTAGTACACTTTTGGGACAAAACCTGTGGTTACAAAGAAGTCGATGAATTTCAAATGAAATTAAAGAAAACAGTGATTTTGAAAATTTATGATGAAAAGTCTAGATGTGTGTTGTACAGCGGAAATCAAAAGCGCGGAATTACCGGAAAAGGGATTCCTGAGTTGTACATAAATTATGCTAATGACCATTTTGAATATATTTCAAGCATGAGTGGTTGGTTAGGGGTGAGTTATTATTGTACACAGTGTGAAAAGGGGTACCACTCAGAAGTAAAGCATCGATGTAAACGTCCATGTCTTCGATGTAAAGGGGACAAAGACCATTATGTCACACGCCAACCTTATGACCGTGAATGTCCGTCATGCCATGGTACATTTTGGAATGCATCGTGTTATGATGAACACCTCAAGCCAATCTGTAAGAAAGACAATGTCACCTATTCTACATGTCAGCGGTATGTACGCTGTGTAGAATGTAAAGTGACGGTGGATCTTTGGCAAAAAGAGACGAAATCATTAGGAACATTAAATGAATGTCACAAGTGTTATCATTATGTATGCAGAAATTGTGATAAAGAAGCCATTAGAGGACAACACCAATGTTTCATTACTCCTATCCCAAACGAAAGAAAGGAAAAAGATGAATTTCGATATTGTTTTTTTGACTTTGAAACAAGATGCTTAGAAGATTACCACAAGGTAAATAAGGTGGTAGCCATCAAGTGTTGCGAGGTGTGTCAAGACGATCCAGATTTTACGAATCCATGTCAAGGAGGAAGTTGCGGACGACAAAGGTTGAATGTATTCAACACAGTAGAAGAGTTTTGCGAATGGATTTTAGAAGATCCTTTACATACTTCGTACGTGTTCATTGCCCATAACTTTAAGGGGTATGACTCTTACCCTATACTGGAATGGATGATAGGGCGTGGTCATCGTCCCTCGTGTATTTTTCAAGGAGGAAAAATTATAAGTTTGGTACTGCATAAAATTACTTTTAAAGACTCTTTGTGTTTTATTCCCATTGCTTTAAGACAGTTTCCGAAGACGTTTGGATTAGAAGGTCCAGGAAAAGGCTGGTTTCCCCATTTTGCGAATACTGAAGACAACAAAGAATACGTGGGACCCTACCCTGATGCTAAGTACTATGGTATTGAAGACATGAATGATAGTGAAAGAAAGGAACTTGAAGAATGGTTAAAGGAAAAGAAAGATAAAAATGAGATATTCGACTTGCAAAAGGAATTGAAAAAGTACTGCATTCAAGATGTCAATTTGTTAATGAAAGGATGTTTATGCTTTAGATCGATTTACGTATCTCTCTTTAACGTAGACCCCTTTCACGAGTGTACAACAATAGCTAGTACATGTTTAATGGTGTTTAAGAAGAATTTTTTGAAGTCTAACACTTTGGGAATGGTACCTTCTATGGGATACAGACATAGGGACATTCAATCCATAGAAGCATTGGAATGGTTGTCCTCACTTAAACTGGACTCTCCAACGTTGCAGCTTCGCACCGCATTGGATCCCGAAGGGGAGGTCATGATTGATGGTTCCAAAGTAGATGGATATGATGCTTCTACCCGTACTGTGTATCGTTATAACGGTTGTTATTTTCACGGTTGTGAGGTATGTTTTAAGGACCGATTAAGCAAACACCCTCAAGACGATGCGTCTATGGGAGATTTATTTCTCAAGACATGCAAGCGCACACAAAGGTTAAAAGCTTTAGGGTACAAAGTGGTTGAGATGTGGGGTCATCAATGGGATTTGGAACGTGAGCCTTACCTATCCTTCATTAATTCATTAAACCTAGAAGCTCGCTATCCTATTTGTCCACGTGAAAGTCTTTTTGGAGGTCGTACTAATGCCATCCGTCTCTATGCCTGTACCAAAGATCGTCAGTTGGAAGAAACAGAGGTTAATTCATTGTCTCTGATATCAGACCCTGTGTATCGCATTCGATACATTGATGTCGTTTCTCTTTATCCAACGGTCATGTGGGATGAAGAATACCCCTTAGGTCACCCTGAGATCCTGTGTGGATCATCTCCTGAGCTGCAATCAGTGGAAAAAATAATGGATGGGTCATGGTTTGGCTTGGTCAAATGTACCGTAGATCCCCCACGAAGGTTATATTTTCCTGTTTTACCCCAAGTTTTTCACTCGAAATTGATGTTTACCTTGTGCAGAACATGTGCTAATGAACTTAATCAAACGGAAGATTGTTGCCACACGACCGACCAAAGATGCTTAATGGGGGTATGGACCACACCCGAATTAACGGAAGCCTTACGTCAAGGATATAAAATTCGTCAGGTTCACGAGGTATGGAATTACAAAAATCGAAGTAAAGAATTGTTTCGAGATTATATTAAAGAAAATTTGCGTTTGAAATTACAAGCTTCCGGTTGGCCTGCAAATGATATGACAGAAGAGGCTAAAAATGCTTTTATCGAGGAGGCCCATGAAAACTACGATATATGTCTAGACAAAGAAGAGATGAAGTACAATCCTGGCTTGCGTTCTATTGCTAAATTTAACTTAAATTGTCTTTGGGGAAAGTTTGGTCAAAACCCTTTTAGGGCCAAAACCAAATACGTGACAGATCCTGAAGAATATTTCAGAATTTTACATGATGATACCATTCAGACTTTAAGTGTTCTATTGTTTGAAAACAACAAAGACGTAGTACAACTGAGGTACAGTTTGTTGAACGATGCGGTAGAAGACAATAAGAATGGGAACTGTGTGATTGCCTCGTTCGTAACATCCTATGCAAGATTAAGATTGTATAAGGTACTTTCACAGTTGAAAGAGAAAATTATATACCATGATACTGACAGTGTGGTGTACCAAACCTTGAGCTCTGAAGATGAAGAAATTCCTACAGGAAATCAGTTGGGGATGTGGTCAGATGAATGTGGAGATTCCACTACCAATTGGATTGAAGAGTTTGTTGCTCTTGGTCCGAAAACGTATGCTTACAATACTAAGAAAGGGGAACAGATAGTAAAGTGTAAAGGCATCACTCTAACACCACAAGTAAAGAAATTAGTTCACATGAGATCCATGCTTGATTTGCTGGTGAGAGATCGGGAATCAGTTACTGCTCATTATGATAAAAAGATTGTGCGCGATGTGAAAAAGAAGAGGTTATTGACAGTGTCAATGAACAAGGATCTAAGATTTAACTATAATAAGCGTAGATTATTAGACGATGGCATAAGTACGCTACCCTATGGCTACTAATTCGCCACAATCAGAGTCGAGGCGACTATCAGACTCGGAAATTAAAGATCTTTTACTTTTGTACCGCTCTTTTGAAAATCCTGATTTTGTTACATCAAGATATCCTAAGGACCTTCTTGAACATAGAAGTGCATTGGAAGAAGCAGCAAGGAAACGTGGTATTCGTGTCCCAAAACAAAGACCGCAATATCCTTTCAGTAAACACGATTTGGCGTGGGAAACGATGCAGTCAGTGATTGATGATGCGATCGAGTCAAGCCAACAGAAACTTAGCCCTATTTCTTCTTCCCCAAAATCATCCAGCCAAATTCGACTGGAACATGATTTGCTGTCAGCAGAATTGAATCAATATGCTCGTCATGTTTCCGACGAATCTTTACGAAAAGAAGCGTCAGAATCTGCTCTTTTCCTAAAGGATCGACCAAATTCTTTAAACGAGTCGCAAAAGCGTTACCTTGATGATCTTTTGGTTCGTTTGAGGAGTGTATCGCGATTTGATCCTCACGAAGTAACTTTAGATGAAGATATCATCATGCTAGATTTTGGGACAGCCATGGATATGGAAAAAATTGATCCGTTAGTGTTTACCCCTCTAAACCTTGAAACACCCAAAGACGAAGAAGAAGAAGAAGAAGAAGAAGGAACCTCAAATATTATGGATTCATCATCTTTGAATTCACCACTTTCTAATGATCCAAAGCACAAAAGTGGCGATCCAAAAAACACAAGTGGCGATCCAAAAAACACAAGTGGCGATCCAAAAAACACAAGTGGCGATCCAAAAAACACAAGTGGCGATCCAGAATATACAAGTGGCGATAGACCGACGACAAGTGGTGAAACATTAGGTGATATTGATGATCTAAAGACTTATTTGAAACAAATTGAGGACATTAAAGACATTAAGGAAGCAGCCTCGCTCGACTTTCTGCCCTTACCATTGGAAGACCTTAACCTTAGGGAAAAATTCAAGTATTACCAGGTGTTAAAGGACTTTCGTGAAAAATTTCCTTCCATGAAAGCTAAGACATTGGAGGATTTTAAAATGTTAACCAAGGCCACAGTATGGAAAGGGGAAACTAAATATAATAAATTAAAGGAAATGCCAAAGGACGACCTCGTGCGTTATCTTGACGAAATAAATGAATCTGTGGCTTACCCTTATCGACCGACAAGTCGAAGCAAAATAAATGTAGCCAAAGAATATATTATGCAAATTTTAAACGAAAAAAGAAACATAGAAAATAGAATCAGACAAAAGGAATCGGATAGGGGATCAACAAGTGACTTACCCCAGGAGAATGGTGATAAATCAAATGATGAGAATGAGAGTTTGAGTGATATAGAAGAACGTCACAAAAACTCTGACCAGGATACAGTGAGTAAAGCCTTAAGAAAAAAATTAGGAAAAGGCGATTATCAGACCATTGCTCGTACTACCACTGTGACCACCGTACGCAGGGGAAAGCGGCCTGTGGTTGATCGACAGCATGATAGTTCTACAATACTTGCATCCAATGATGATGATGATGATGATGATGACGATGAC
>JAABNW020010346.1:0-11386 GCA_015164035.2 Radianthus crispa
AAAACTAACTAACAACTCCCAAGATCCAACTTAGAAACCCTGAAACTTATTACTTAAATTCTAAGGTGCAGATAGCATGTTTTGGAAGTACAGTTATAGAATGTTGGTAGTTGAGTCCTCAAACACGTACCAACTCCGCCAAAAAGTAAAAAAAACATAGCTGTTTTTACAAATTTCAATGTTGCTGCATAAAGTTGGTAGTTCATTCTAAGGTTAATGTTGCTCAAACTTCGTGATTGCAAAGTTCAATGTTGAACCACGTAAACTCCAATGTTGAAGTGTGACATTGAATGTTCAATCTCAAGTTGTTCAAAGTTGAAAGGCGAAGTTCAATGTTGGACCACGTAAACTCCAATGCTTAAGTGTGACATTGAATGTTGAATATCGACATTGATTTTTGGCGGGATTGGAACGCCATATCTGTGAATTCGGCAATCCCTTTAGTTTTAATCTTCCCCAGTTTGGGCCGAAGGAATTTGTCTAAATATCATGAATTGGAAACAGCAAATCTAATATTTCCGTAGGTCCAGCTAATCACTTGCGATTCTAAACGACTCGATGGAGTTGCCGTATTAAGAACCGTGAAAAAAGCTCAGTAAAAGCTACCTTTATTCACACATCAATATGCTTTGATCAAGAGAACATAAATCAGTAAACATTCATATATTTAGGGCCCCTACCAGGTAATTCTAAGTTTTCATGAACAATTTGTAAGTTTCATTGACAAGTCGAAGAGATCACAACAGCCAGTCCGCCTGTTTACACGAGAGAGTGGAGACTATCACGCTCCCTTATGACTATACCGTAAAGACTAACAGTCCTTTTCATAGAACTGCAGCGTTTAAGGACCTGTTCAATTCATACAGACCGTTTGGTGGTCAATTATTCAGTAGTTTCATGGAGAATTGATGAGTTGAACAGCAATCCAAGATGTCAGACGTCCGACACTCAGTAATCCGTGAAGTCACATCTCGTAGTCGCGAACATGTCCACACATCAAATGTTACAAGGCTCATCTCGGTGGACAAATAATTCCCAAAGTACGCTGTTTGAATGTGAAAAACCTTTAGGCGAAATATGAACAATGTTTTTACTCGGTTAAAAACCCGCAAAAATTTACACTGTGTCTTTATAAAAACATACGAGGTTAAAACTGTAAAAAAAGATTAAAAAAGGCGATGGAATAAGACTGGCTAAGCAGAGTCTAGGAAAAAGTTGAGATCATAATTCGGCATCTATCTTTCGCAGCCACGTTTTTAGATTGACATCTTAAACATGTACAATACCTATAGTTTAGGTGTTTTCGTACCGAATGCATACATTAGGGACTCGGAGTGCCAATACCCATCTTTTAGGTATCTACGCGATACCTAACGCAGGATACCTAAATAGGCATGTGGACGACTCTTTACTATTCGCTAGGTATTATACCTATCAGGTAGGTGAAAAAAGGTCTTGCCGGAATAAAATAAACATGCCAAACAAATTTCGACAGTTTAGTAATTATTACCATCATTACTCAGGTAACTGTAATTAATTATGCATGCTTATTGGCTAAGAATTTTGGAATTCTTTTTATATAATCTACAAATGATTATGATATTTTGTACCTCTTTCAAAACACAAAAATAATTGATAAGTGTATAAAAATGGATGGTTTGGAACTTACCTGTAAAAATTTTACCAAGACAATTGTTTGCTGAATGCTAACTGATTGCCAGTTAATATTTACTGAAATAGTGGAGGTAAATATTTGCTGGTAATCACTGACTTGGAGGTGAATAATTAAGTAATATTTGATAATAATATTGAACTACTGTATTATTGAGAAGTAAGCCTCTTTAAATATTCATCTTGAAAGTAATTGTTATAGCTTGTAACTGTTATTTTAGCATTTTATTGAAATACCATTGAAGTATACTGTCATATCCAGGAAAAAGGGCCGAGTGCTAATAATTTTTTCTTTCATTATCCATATCGTCCCATTTAACATTCATACATAACATTTAAATATGAATTTTGTTCCTTTTTCCCTCTTAGCTTCTGTTAATTTTAACAGAAAAATATTAAGTGGTTTTTATTCCTCCATGTTCTCCTCTTAAAAAATATGAATATTTCTCCCACCTCACTTGTTTTACCACTTTACTTATATGCTATTAACATATCACAGAACAAACTAAAGTTTGGAAATAAAAGCTTCATATCTACCTGTCTTCTAAGCTGGGAAATGGATTCTAAACCGTGGAAGATAACTCTTCTAAGATATTTTTATTTTTTCTCAAGGAACTTCCTAAACTATTTTTGTATTATTTTACTTTGAAGATGTTAAACAATATTTTTTCATTCTTTAATCATTTTTCACCTGTAAATCTTGAATTTGTATTTTTGTACATATTAATTCTCCCTCCCTTGTGAAACCCCTATCTGTCGTAAAAAGGAAAGAAAAACAGTGTAACAGGTTTTTTACATTTGTAAATACTTAATGCCAACGGCATGAATTATGGGGAGAGACTTTCTTCAAATTGTACATGTAAATACAGCAAAATGGGATTTTGATTTTATTCATTGTAAATATTAAAGGAGTATTAATTGGTGCTCATACATGGATTATGGTAGGGTTTTCAACAACAGTATAGGCTTGTCTGTTCAGATGAATAAATGCTAAGAGAGTGTTCATAATTTTTCTATAGAGGGGCTATGAGGTTTTTTAAAAAGAGCATTTTTTTCCCTTGCAGGGTGGGGTTAAGATATTTTGCTTTGTTGATTGACATCTCTTGGGGTGGGATTGGGGGGCATATCCTATAGAAATTTATCATAACCCCTCCCTCCCCATGTATAAATTATGAATGCTCCCTAATGATTTTGCTTCATTATTCAACATTATCATCCTTCATTTGGAGAGACTAGCCTTTACTTAGAGATTGCTCACATGCATGTATTTTTTTTGAGAGAGATTTAAATTATTTCTGGACCATGTGACAAATTCTTCTGTAAAGTCAACCAAGTACAGCTGTAATAGGTAGAGTGGTTTGATATATAACGAGTGTATTTATATAACAGTTGTTATTTAGGACGATGTACAGGTTTTCAATTATTGTGGAATATATTCTAAGGCCATTAAAAAAATTAGCCTTACATTTTTTGAGTTAATTTAAAATTGTGTGATGTGTAAATGACATTACCTTTGTATTTAATTGTTAGCTGTTATAAATATTTGTATTCATTGTTTTGTCATGTGTCTGTCACTATACCTTTGTGATTTTCATGAGTGTCTTTCTCTGGGTTAGTTGTGTGTATACCATAAAAAGAGGATAGGAAAATGCTACTGTTTGAAAGTCTTGTAATTGTAGGGTATGGCAATGATAATTTGATTTAACAAATAGATCAGGCTTAGCTATAGTATGTTCTGTTCTCTGATGGAACACGACTGGAGCTGTAGGACATTAAAACATCGTGGGTGGCATGGGTGGTGCAGCGGTGAGAGCGCTCGCCTCACCTCTATGGTCCTGGGTTCAAGCCCTGTCTTTGGCAGGATCATATGTGAGTTGAGTTTGTTTGATTTGTTGTTCTCTGTGCCACGAGGGTTTTTCCCCGGGTTCTCCGGTTTTCCTCCCTCCGTAAAAAACATGTGAGTTGAGAGTTGTGTGCATAGAATAGATAATGTAGTAGTAGTGTGTGTGAGTGAATAGTGTCCCCAATTAGCTGTGTGAGCGCTAGAACGACTAGACACTTTAATAAAAGATATTTATTTATTTATTTTATTTATTTAAACTTTTGATTGTTTACAGCTTCAGAAGTGTTTTATCAGAGACCAGAACATAGCGAAGCATGATCTATTTGCTTTATATAATAGATTTTCAGAAGCTAAACAGCATAAAACTTTGGAAAATAAGTTTGTTCAGGAAAGAGTATGTGGGTGCTCATACCATTTCTATGTTTATTTTTTTTTGCTTGCAAACGTCCATAAACGAAACTTCCCAAATGTTTGCCATTTCCCAATATATATCTTTCTTTATTATGTAGAGATTAGTGTGCATCTTGGTCATGGAAAAATTGGTTTGGCCGGGAAAAAGTCCAGAAATTTTACTTCTTGTGGTGGGAACCCTGAGGGAATACCATAACGTTTTGACTGCAATCTGCTAGTCTTCATCAGGTGATAGTGTAGACTGGATGTTGTCTGTCTGATGTATACCCTTTGTTGGATTATTGCTATTGTGATTGGATGCTGCGTGATGTCCCAGCATGCTTTACACTAAATTTAAAGCAGCAATATACCATCACCCAATGAAGACTAGCAGATTGCAGTCAAAACATTCCCTACCAAGACCATCATTGTCAGACTAACAGTTTTTTTAAATTCGAAATGTTATGACATTCTCATGGTATAATTATTGGTAAAGATGAATTTTTATTTAAAATGCCATTCCAAGAAATGCATCTGTTGTCAAGGTAGGAGTGGATAAAGGTGGTTTACAATGTTACCTTGTTAAGGCTTGATGAAATCTTTCTTGTTGTTGCACATCCTTGGGGCCCCAGGGATATTCAAATTCAGTCATTTATTCCTCACTAGCAGAAAAAATACCCCAGGAAACAGAGTCTGTTTAGACTTGTACTGGAAGTAAAATTTCCGAATGATGATATTCAAAAAAATTACGTCTTTGTACGGCCAATCAGGAAAGAGTTGAACTTTGACTTCCAGAACAGGCTCCAACAGACTATGTGCTCAAGGATAGATTTTCTTGTAGTCAGGAACGAGGAACAGAATTTTACCCCTGGGTTCCTGAGGAGAATCCCCCCAAGGATAAGTGTTGCAGGATGTGTTGCATATCATTTCATTGGATCTTAGGACATTCTTTGTTCTTGTCTTATTGTTTTATCGTCAGGTTCCCTGAAGCACCAATGAAGTGTAGTTTTGATATAACCTATAATAAACAGTGCTCCATTAAAAAATGTACTTGTGAAAGTCATCATTTTGAGGTGTACTAACCCACTTCTGAACCAATCAGGATTAAGTATACTAAAGAATCCTAATCGTTTCAGAAGTGGGGTAGTAGGCCACAAAGTGAGGACTTTCACAAGTACATTTTTAAATAGAGCACTGTTAATATTATTATATTATTTATTACAAGTATAAATATTTTTATTATCATTAATATGTTAATGATTTATAGTTTAATCAAAATATCTATGCTAAAACTGATGTGGTTCCAACCTAACCTGGTGTTTAATTTGTCCCTTAACTCTTTCTGGAAACAGGGATAAAATCTAATAATGACTTTTACTGGGAAAACGTTTTCTGCATTTTTTTAATGGGGATAAAAGGATACCTATCTAGGTGTTAATACAAATTATGTAACATATATATTGATGTGATGTATGTGATTTGTGTGTTTGGTAAAGTGTAATGTGTTTCCATCATTCTAGAATTATTTTTGTACTGTACTTCCATGGGATTTTGTCATTCTCCATTGTCAAACTCCAAAGTCCTTTGGCTTTTCCAAACTAAAATTCCAGAAGATAGGTAGACAGTTGAACAATCAATGTATAGAAACTTGCATTCCTCCAGTAAATGTATTATGTAGATTTTGCAGTAACAGCCTATTTTTAACGGTGTAAACATTTTGAATATGGATGTGTGCAATAAATAAAATATAGCTTGTTCATTAAACTAGTTCCCATTTCCACATTTGTAACTGAAGGTAGAGAGTGGTTCCATTTCAAGACCTGTGAAGTAATATCTGTCTCAGGAAACACTATATAACTGAAGGTTTGCTAACTAGCTCAAGTGCTTATTACCATTCAAAGAGTGTGATAGTCCCTTGTCCTTTGTTACAACAATCAACCTCACATGACCTTTTCAGTTGGTTATAATAATATTCTCATTTTGGAAACTGTAAGGTTAATTTTTTAATGGTTTCACTGCAAATATTTAAATATTTAATTTCATGACATTCTGATTTTTGGGGGGAGGGAAGGCATTCTGATTTTTTTTTTAAGGGGGGGGGAAGGGAGGGATGGGGAGGGAGTTTACAAAGTGAATAAGCAATAAATTTGCCTGGACAAAATGCTACATATCTGTTTGAGTCGCCAAGAATTTACAGTTTATTAATTGAGCCTATCAAATAAAGCTTGAAAAAGACTGATATCTGCCTCACAGGTTAATGGAATCACTCTAAGATGCTTCAGATCATGTTATCTACTGCACCATATAAGATGGATCTCATTGTGTTCATGTAACTCACTGTGTGAAGAAAAGTTTTGACATTTTATTGCAATATTTTGTAAACTATTTAATACTATAATTGTAATCATAAAATTAATGGTGAGATGGCAGAAAGTGCCTATCCAGTGACGTGTACTTCAGTAACGGTAAAGCTACACTAAGGTATGCGTCATAATTGGACAATTAACTCTTTGTATTTCTGGAAAGTTAAAGTACTTGTTGCTCAAGTATTTTTGTCTTCATTACACAGGTTTGCATTGATTGAGCTTGGTTCAGATAAGTCTGTTCAACTAGTACAAGAGCACCTGCTAAAGATGTAAGAAATAGCTGTTGTAAAATGTTGCAATCATCCAAGTTAAGGCTGTTGGGGCAATGCAGTGCTGTTTGTCTAATTTACATCTCATTTGCATGCATCTTTAATGTATACAGAATAAGTGGGTGTTTTGTATTGTAAGTATAGATATGAGCCAAGAAAGCAAGTATCTATATCCCCAAGACAAAACATCCACAAATTCTGTATATGTACTACTTATGAAACATCTGGGGTAACTCATCCAGGTTTTAAAGGGACACTTGATGAAAATATGAAAATTGAAAGTGACTTAAATCTTTGGTTGGTTCATCTTATATATGGCTCCAATAGCAGTTAAGACATGTTTACTTTACAGTCAAATGTGGTGAAAAATATAAAAATTTTTCAGCATCGAAGTTGTGAGGAAATGACATCATTTACTCAACCCAATAGCCCACTTTCGATATTCTGGTTGAGTGATCACAGACAAAAGGATAATCAGGTAATATATTCCTTTGTTTCCCCCGGGCCTCATTTTGAATTGCTTTGTTCTTGATCACTCAACCAGAATATTGAAAGTGGGCTATTGTTTTTTAGCTTTTAAACTAACTAAGGTTTCTCCATCTCTAGTGGTCCCCATGCAAACATTGCATCAATATGTGTAGTTATGAACATAGTGGTAATCAGGGTATGGGTTTTTGAAATATTGCTGTCTTACACAGGGTTAGGTTTTAGGATCAAAGGGGACACCTCCATCATATCCCAGGCAAGTAACCTGGGGGCAATTTGGTTGATAATTTTCCTTTTATTTGATTTTCCAGTGAACTACATGGGCAGAAGCTTGTTGTAACTCAGGCAACAAAGCAGCACTTGCATGAGTTTGAATATCAAGCCAGATCTAAAGGTTTGTACTACTGTAGTGCTATTCCATTCTAAGAGCTGGTGGAGGACAGCTAGAGTACTAAGTGAAGTCATTACAAAAAAAGATTGTTGTGAGCATGCACAAGACTAAACATATGACTGGACAGAAAGAAAGTATGACAGAAATTACTGATGGAGTGGTGCATGTGTATCTGATTAGACCTGCTCTCAGGTTTGCAGAAAGAATTCAACTTGCAAGCAAGTATTTTAAAAGTCTTGTAATTCCTTTGCTTTTTTTCAAAATTCTGAACTTCTGTTACTGGGCATAAATAAGAATCTTCGCTACAGTGCTCTTGCTTTCTTTCGGACAAACCTGAAAATAACTATAGGTGACTGCCTACTTTTGAACGTTTGATTTGCGCCCAGTTGAGTGAGTGCACAAAAACTGCTGAACAAAACAGGAAATTTTATTGAGAAACCAGACATGTTTTGAACTTCAACAGGGTAAAACCCTCAAATTTTGCATGGGACTCTATACTTTTTATAGGCTCATTTGGAAAAATGTCTAAAATCGACATAATATTAATTTTTTAAAAAAGTTTAACGCTAGAACATTTGGAAAAAATAGACTTTTTGTGGGCATTTTTGTTCGTCACTATAAGATTTCTTGAGAGCAATGAGAAGACAAAATATGACAAACCTCAGTAATTTTTGCATTTCTGTCAAAAATATCCATTTGGTAATCTAGAGTTGTTCACTAGCCATCATTTTAGAAATAATTTAGGCTGCAAAGAGCATGATGTTTTGATTTTGATATGTCTTATTGCTTTTCTCTTCATTTGTACTTTAGCAGGTGGTGTTGCATCAAACTATCAAGGTCATGGAGGACAGTATGGCCAAGATGGCCAGTCAGCACCAGGTTACCATGCTGGAGGAGGTGATAGAGGCCGAGGGTATTTTGGTTATAACAGAGGGGGATATAGAGGTAGAGGTGGTGTACGGCCAGGAATGGGAAGAGGATTTGAAGGAGAAATGCCTCCAAGAGGACCATGGATGGGTAAGCTGCAAACTTTCAATTTATTAGATTTACCACTCTTAGGTGGGCAGCAAGCCTTACAGGTTTTACCCCATTATGAGGTGCCTGAAGATTGAATTATTATTTGGAAGTTCATTTTTTGGGGAGCACAGGTGGTGGTTTCGATTCCGGGACTCGGCATCATATGTGAGTTGAGTTTGTTGCTTCTCTCCTGTGTTTCGAGGGTTTTTCTCCGCGTTCTCAGGTTTTCCTTCCTCCATAAAAATCAACTTCTGAATATGCCACTTCACGGTTACTTTGACTCAAGGTCAGCCTCGGTACAGTGTAATATATTCTTTAGAATTTGAGTACAGCCTGTGGAATATTTCAATTGCCTCTATTATTCTTGAGGTGTCAATTCCTAACATTTCAATGGACTGTAGTCGAATTCTAAAGAATATATTACATGCTACCGAGGCTGACCTTGAGTCACAGTAACCGTGAAGTGGTGTATTCCAGCAAAAGGCCTGTTTTTTTTTTCTTTTTCGATTTTCCTTTTTCTTTTCTTTTCTATTTTTTTTTTTTTTTCATCCATATCTTCATTTTTCATTTCATAACTAGAACACAAGACCAGCTGTTGCGGGCCAGCTGAGGGTCCAGGCCTGGGGTGGTCTAGCCTCGTTCTGACCCCCTCGAAGGGACGCCTTCATCGGAAACAGCTGAAAACAACGGGACTTGACGGGAAAATCTCCTCGCTTTCTTCGTTGGCTTTTCTCGGGAAATCGAAGGTAAGACGCCATTTCTTATCGAATCTATTTCTCACATTCACATCACGCTTTTATTTGCGCGACTATTCGAGCGAAAAGGCTTCGTATGAGCTAGGTATTTTTCTTAGATTTTTTGACAATCGACGTTTGGTCTTTGGACGTAATCATATTCAAAAGTTTGAGTTCTAGACCGCAGTGGATCGCTTCAAAATTTTATTTATTTGGATTTTATTTTTTACTTAGCCTAGAGGCCAAGTATAAACTACCTTTCTCTATAAACGGTTTCGACGAACTTAGTATTTCTAGAAGACGGCAGTATTCAATCATCACTGAATGATTTTTTTTCGATGCGAAGGCGTTAAATTTCGCTCAGATCAGAATTCCCCATTGTTGAAGTACGTTCTCGCTTTACTAAAATCCAAGATATGACTCCTCATACAAATGTTGCCAGTTTTCCGATTTGATATGAAAATGTTGCAAAAACTAAGTTGACAACGAGTTAAAAATCCAAATGGAAAAAGAACTCCCTCGCTAGAGAGAAATTTTCAGTTTTTGTGGGTTTTCATGGTGTTTTCTTTTGGTATATCTTTAGAATTCCGTCTCAAATAAATCCTCAAAACTCAAAGATTCAATTCGTAACATTTTGTATTCACTTGAATTACAATTTATACTCGAAATTGTGTTCCATCAACTCGACTTGTTTTTAACCAACGTTTATTTATCTAATTCTCTCATGAAAAAAATCCATAACAAGATTTGATATACGTTTTTGACATAATTTTGAAACATTTTCATCGTATTGTCAAAAATCTGTTTAAAATCGTGTGTAGGAAGTTTTTCTCTCATTTTTCAAATTCTAATGACAATTTGGTTTCCATGTCAGCGAGAATTTTCCTTGATCTCTAAGGTTGAATCTCAAATTTGCAAGTCATATGAGCATATTTTTGATGTCAGAATGAATCCATCGGAAGTTAACAGGCTTTGATATTCTATTTTCAAATGAAAATTTAAGTCTCATCATATTTAAATGTGAAAAGAAAACTGAAGGCAGAATTCAAATATTCAATTCTATTCATCTCCATCACGGTAAATATTTTTTTACTAGAACAATGTTAACATTATACGAAGAATTCTCAAGTGATCTATGGTTATAGAATAAACAAATACTTTTAATTCTCCTTATTTTTTATTTTACTTCCGTGGTTGTGAAAACTCAACGTTTGTCCATTAGTGTTATCACGTTGAAGCTCAAAATGTCGCAAAAATACAACATTGTGATGATTTGATTTGACAGAAAAAAATGCGGTATACGTTAAATCTTCTTGAAGTTTAAAACGGTATTTTGACTATATTTTTAATTGTACGACTGTTCAATAGCTAGTCCACGTAGTTTCACTGCATGTGGTTCTGTTTTAAGGTCGATTTTGGCTGCGATTTATTTTAGCGGCGATTTCACTACGATGTCGTCGTAAATCGTCAATGAAATCGCCGCAAAAATCGCTCATATGAACGGACCTTAACAACATGATACTGTGTCGTGTTTTGCTATGAGAAGAAAAGAAATATGCCGATATGACCAAGGTTAATGCCACCATCTTGTAAAGGGTGCAAACACTGTGCATTTTAATAGAATAACTGAATTCATATCTCCACAAATGTTTGCTATATACTGTATCCAACTTTACATTATACGAAAGATTTCTTCAGCTCCCTCATGGACGTTTTTAAATATAAGCCAATAAACCAGGCTTGAATTTAAGTTGATCACAGTTTTTAATGCCATATAAATCTTACGCCGATTAGTATAAACGTGGGAAGGTTAAAATTAGCTTAGGATATGTTAGTTTGAAGTCGTTTTAGAATGAAGACATTAAACCCGTGAAACAAGTATTAGACTAATAGAATGGAAGTAATGGTAATTTGTCAGTGCTTGGGGACGAGGTTTACACCTTGGTAGACCCTAATTCCATTGTTTTCTTTTGTGTCTTATAGATTGGAATTTTACACTTAAACAAGCAATTTTTATCTCACAGGTTAACTGTCTTCACTCTAGTGACCTAATTTTCTGTCAAGTAATTTGGATTTCAAACCATTATGAACTAAAGATTGTAATTTTTGAAAACCGACCAAAGTCACATACATTGACTATAGTTAACAGTTTTACGATGGTTTAGCGTGGTATGTCCTCTTATTTACCTTGATATGACGTCAAAAGTTGGTCAAAATGT
>JAABNW020010568.1:0-11371 GCA_015164035.2 Radianthus crispa
TTCAGCCCATTGGGATTAACAGTACCCAATCGATGAATAAGCCGCATCTCTTTGGTTTTACGGCAATCATTGTCACCTTTTACTGCTAAGCCGTGTGTATTTTCCTCCTACTAAAAGACAAGCCAAAACCAACACCTACACACCAAGACTCGTAATAACCTATTCAGGTTGTGTATTTGGGAATATGCCGGCACACAAATATGTAACTTGTTGCAGTTTTTCATCTCTTAGGTGGTTGGTCAAAGCTAAATAGGAGCCCCGTATGCTTTGAGCCTAGGAACAATCGCCCAGGCACCTTCCAAGCTACTGTCTATGGAGCTGTTGTAGCTATAAAGCTTGTTCATGTCAGTGGCAAGGTCACTTGTGATTATCGATTGGGGGCATCTTTGTACAGTAACTGGGGTTGTCACAATCTGCGACACATCGAAAACTTCCCCCTTAATGTCTTCATTACTGACCAAAGTGACAGGATTCTCTTCCCAAAGGTTGGAGTAACGTAAGTCATTGTTTTTTGTTTGTTTGTTATTTTGTTTGTTTGTTTGTTGCTGTTTTTTTTGTCGTGTTTTTACAGCTAGTAGGTTGGTTGTAGTGTTGGAAGATGTTCCAGGGATTTTCCTAGCATATTATTCGGAACGGCGTATGATCAGTCATTAATTGTTGGGTTTGTGAGTAGCTTGTTTGGTATACTTAACGATGTTTGCCTGGCCATATTAGGAGATTGATTGGTCTCGGGTTCTTTGTTTGTTTGTCAGTAATTTGTTAATTGTAATGCAGGTCGTTTGGTTGCTCATTTGGTAAATAGATTCGTGATTGATCCTTTGGCATTTCAATTCAGTTTTCATATCCAAATTAATTTTAATTTACCTTGCACAGATATACGAGTGGTGCCCACAAGAATGGTAGATGGTACAGCATCCCAGGATTTAACTCCAAATCGTTGCAGCTCGTTCTCGAGCACGGATTCAACGACCCGCTCTACATTGGCCACCAGAATCTCAAACTGTGGTATGGCGAAGATCTCTTCAACTACACGGAGGGTGATAACAGAGGTCGAGTTTGTGCTGATGTTTATGGGTACCTTCGCTAGTCTTTTTCACGTAGGAGAGGATTTCACAAGGATGCATTAGGCAAGAATAATAACACGAACCGGTTGTCCTGAAAGCCATGATTAAATTAGAAAACATGTTTCCAAAAAATGCAGTCTAAACTGTTCGGAAACATTGGATAAAATTGATTACTCAAATTCCATAGGGCGTTTAAAGTTGTGTAGATTCAGTTTTAGGAATTAAAATTGCTTTGAATGGTAACTTTCTCGTGCTTTTTTATTCATTTTTCATACACCGACCTTGTTTTCCCTCCTCCTCCTCCTCCTCCTCCTCCTAATACAATTTTGCTTTATATATCATAAAAATAATACTATGCTTGGAAATACTTTGCATTCTTTTGCCTTTTAGGGGACTGGACATAAAGTATTTAAGAAATACGTTAATAAATTTTGACGTCTTCTGTTCGTCTATTAGAGTACAGACACACGGAAAAATGGAATCTATCTCTTTTATATAATAGAAAAATTATTTTTATTCAGAAAAACTACAATGTAAAAGCGCGCGCGCTTTTCACTAGTGATTGCGTGATCAGTGTGACGTCAACTGTGTATGTGTCCTCTAATAACACACAGCTCTCGACCAATCAGCGCGCGCGTACTATCCCAACTATTATATAAAGCAGTATAGCTCGGGCTAAATCAGAGAACCAGAAGAATATTTGCACGCCATCCACCCCAATACGGTTGTCGAAAGAAAAAAACAAAACAAAACAAAACAAACAACAAATAACAACAACAAAAAACAAACACAAACAACAAAAACCAAAATACTAAAAACAAAACAAACAAAAAAAAAAGAAAAGGGAAAAAACGAGAAAAAAGAAAAAAAATGAACGAAAAAGAAAATAAACATGAGCCACCTCCATTTTCAAGGGCAAAAGTGACAAGAAACCTCCAACCTCCCATTTCTCTGATTGCCCAAATCTCATTTAAATCTCTCTTAAAAGAAGCTCAAAAATACGTGGCCCACTCCCTGATAATGAAATGAACCAGGAAGTTGACACAGCGAGCCCAATTTAGATAAATGTAAAAGGTGAGAATAAAATCAATAGTGAAAGTATTGCCTCAGGGGTTATGAGTTGTGACAGAATTTTATTCTCTTATTCGTCCAGTCCAAGCTCACCTCGGTTTTTATGATTTAATGAAAAAGTATAAAGAAAAAGGAGTAGATTTATGTGCTTGTTCTACTTTTCAGGCTGTGTTTTGTCGTTTTCTAGTTCAACCATCGTCCGAAGGCGATTTAATTATTCCATTACCTCCACAGGTAACAAAGGAGCGTTAAAAAACAACATGACGACTTAATGGTGCATATTTTTATCTTTATTGTCTTATAGATATTATTCACTCTGTCCCCAAACATGACATTGTATTTAACTTAAACATGCTATATGGGGTGACGGATCTAGGAATTTTTCAAGGGAGGAGGGGTGCGGTATTTGTTGAATGCTGCAAATCAAGGTATGTCTGTTGGGTATTCGGGGAGAGTAAGCAGACCAAAGAGTGAAAGTGGCGAAAACGTCAATTCGGGGGTGGAGGGAGAGGATACTTCTTTGCCTGATGGGATATCAAATGTGTTTATTCGTACAAATAGGAGGGAAACGTCCCATGGGGAGGTGCGTACCTTCTGCATCCTTCCCCCTGATCCACCCCTTGATGGGATATCGAATGTGATTATTGGTACATGTCGCTGTTCAAATAGGGCTCTTCCATTTTCTTGACGTTTGCATTAAGGGTTCTTTCTAGTGTAGGTGGTTTTGAAAGTTGAGCAGGATATCCTTATTTCTATTGCCATGATTTTTGGAAAAAGCCAAAATTGCAGATCTTATATTTTTCCGTCTATTCATATTGTATTAGCAAATAAATCATTTTTTTCTTTAAGATTTGCATTTATAGCAATTATTGTATCAACCTGATAGCCTTAATCAGATCAGAGGCGATTGGTTTCAAGATAGATACTAACAAATAAGCTTAAGGTAAAATCAAATCAAAATCATGAGAATGGCAAATTTTAGGACTTTTTCATAAACTAGATGAAAATCATGTTTGCGATCGATTTTCACTTTTCCTCCGTCTTTTGAGTCGAAAAAAGGTGATTTTGTTAAACTCGTCCCAGTCTCCGTTCGGAAAAGTGTCAGATTTTGCCCATTTTGCGTTGTTTTTCCAAAATAATTCAAAATCGAGAATGGTGACCCATCTTTTTTATTGCACTTTTTGAACGTTCATGATATAGTTAATGTCCACACAAATTTTCAGGACAGTGTTATAGGCAAATTTTTAACTAGGGAATTACCTTAATTTAAGACTTTTGGCGCTCAGGAAACGCTGAGAAACTTTACAACTGACAAGAGATAACAAAACGCTGTACATGAAGGGAATGAAGTGTATTTAGCATCTATCTTGAAACCACACAGCGACTTTGTCCTAATGCCCTTGCTTGGATGATTCCAAAATAAAGGAATCTTGTAATATTCCGGACTTTGTAATAACCGCTATTTTGAAAGACTTAGCTTGAATAAGGACAATTTACCAATGTCTTCTCCTACAATTACATTGCTATACACTGATTACACATACGGTTTTTTCAAGCCTTCTAACTGGACATGTTTATTCGTACACCTTTCTTATAATGGCCATCAAACTTGGTTACTGCAGTATGGACACGAGGGAAAAACGTCTGCGCATGCTCCAAGTCGTTTCTTTTTTGTTGTTATAAATGTAGCGTTCAAACAATACATAATTATATATATATTATTTTTTCTCATCGTAATGTTCGTTTTTATCCTTTCGTAGTCTCTTGGTGTATTCGTTATGTAATTTTTCTTTAAGATAGTCTTTGTTCCAGTTTAAGTCACAGTCAGTTCAGGTCACTAGTTGAAGTTTTCTATCAAGTTCAGGTTTTGGTTTTGTTTGAGTTTTAAGTTATTTTTTCGCCAACGTATGTAAGTATATTTCGTCTAAGTTTTCCGGAACAGTTTCATCCATCTTCTACTGTATTTTATGTATAATTTTGTTCCGGTTGGATCGTTCGTTCGTTCATTTGTTAGTTCCTTAGTAAAATGTTGTAACGCATGCGAAATTCGCAAATTAAAGTTTACTGATTTATTGTCCTTTAAAAGTATGGAAACTTGACTTTCACAATTGCCTGAACAATGCATTTTATAAAAGGTCAAAACTTAAGGAAAGTTCTTGAAACTCAGGGCTAATACTTTTGGGGTGTCTTGCTAATTTATTTTTACGTCGATTACACAGGGAGTGATTACTCGCTCTTCCGAGCCGGAGGCTCATGATCAAAGTGTTCGACGC
Source organism: Radianthus crispa (assembly GCA_015164035.2). Lineage (NCBI taxonomy): Eukaryota > Metazoa > Cnidaria > Anthozoa > Actiniaria > Stichodactylidae > Radianthus > Radianthus crispa. Next base: position 4,409 of record JAABNW020010568.1, read on the forward strand.
CAGATCGAATTGGAATTTAGAAGTTGATTTTTATGAAGGGAGGAAAACCGGAGTACCGGGAGAAAAACGCTCGAAGCACAGGAGAGAACCAATAAACTCAACTCACATATGACACCGAGCTCAGTGGAACTCGAACCCGGGGTTACATTTGGGAGAGGCGAGCGCTCTCACCACTACGCCACCCGCGCTTCCCTATTGTCTTTATTAAGACACTTCCTTCCTTTTCTAATACTCGGAGAAAACGAAGGTTTATTTTCTCACTCAAACTCTTTAAATTCTAAGAAAAGTATGCACGCACGCGCAGACGTTTTCCGCATGTCTGCATTATTTGCATATAAACATAATTAATTCATGACTTTTTAAAAACGTCCCTTACTAAGCTAGGTGACTTTGACACAAACGAATCAGACTTTGCCTTATTACTGATCAGGTTATGAGTTCACTTACATGAGCTAGTGGCCAGTTCTAACTTTGCTTCAGAGCCATTATCAAAAATGCATTTGCTTGCTTCTAATTTTCATTGCTTTCATTGCTTTTTCATTGCAAGGTACTCCTGATAACATGTGTATCACAGGAGAAACTCTACTCTTCTTGCCATTATTCCCAAAAATACAAAAAAATATTGTTGTAGATTGGTTTTAAAAATCAAAAGAAAAAATAGAAATAAAAAGAGAGGGAATAAAGTGGCTATGCCGTGGGAAGAATAAAACACAAAATTCCTGTTAACCAGGAACAGATCCAGGATTTTGCAGCAGTACTAGTTGGGTAAAAGGGTTGGAAATCAAGAATACTAGGATTGGGTTCATGAAAGCTTGAGTATCTCAGTTGTCGTGACATGGAATGGGTACTACTCCCTGGATCAGTTCCTGATGGTTGGATCTGAAGGAAACGGTGTGGTTTGTGCTCCAGTGACAGTCATGGTTCTCAAGGTGAGCCCAAGCCACGCTGAGTTTCCTAATAACTGCGTCTTATGGAACCAGTCTAATACCACAGTGATCTACTTCCAATTAACATTGCAACTCTTAAACCCCTCTATCATTATGTTAGTTAATCCCCTTATTCATTAAGCATGTTAACCTATTATTGTTAAGACAGTTCGACTTACTCATTTTTCAATCTCGCAGTACAATCCACGATACCTTGATGTCGACCCTTTAGGGCATGGCTCACAACGACGGCTGTGAGGAGACGTTTTGTAAGTGTTACCATCGCAGCAGACACTGGATGACCTCACGGAGAGATTCTCCGTGAATTCTTGTTTTCGTCCCCTTCTTTCCGGATATTCGCATCTTCACTTTTCCTCGAAATAGGAAATTTGTCGCCGGGGCTGGTGCATCCCACTTGACGCTCTTTTCGCCTTGGTGGATGAGAAGACGGACTTTCCAAGTTGATATTACTGTAGGTAGAATGTCGGCAGCGATATGTCTGGACCTGTCACATATCTTTGGAAGATTGTTGCAAAGGCTGTAGGGGTTTTGTATCTCATCATCACAAAACGGATAACCGTCGTCATAAACAGTACGATATGCGTTGTACACACTTGGCAGGATGTAATTGATCTTTTGGTCTGCATTCTTTGCCAAAAAGGACGACCCAGCAATAGCATAGGTCAACACTTGCGTTGTCAGCTTTCTATCAGGCATATTTTTCTCACTTGGCGGAATGAATATCTCCAACTCTTCTAAGAAGGGAACTTCGTCTTGTCCGGATAGAATCCAGTGGTAATGCTGAAGCCAAGTACGATTTGCAGGCATCTTAAATACAAAACCCTCTTCCTTACCCAAACCAGCCAAGTCGATGTATCCGGTGTCGCCTGGGAATGATGCACGGGTCGGAATGAAGACTTCTCTTGTCATTTCTGTATACGACTTAATATGTTTGTATGCGATCAGAGTGTTCAGCTTACCTCGTTTGAATAGTCCATTTTCAGTCTCACAAGCACTTACCGGCTGACCTTGGTTTGTGTACTCCAGAAGATCACAATATGCTGATGCCATAGACTGGAGTTTTCCTTGCATTAGGAAAGACGCCACAGTCAACTCGCTGGGGTAAAATAAGTCATTACCGCCTTTGATGTTCCCTGCAAGTTGCTGTTTAATGTATCCTTGTACGACACCAGCGGCAGCATCAACTAACTGGAATTGAAAGTCAAAGATGTCTTCTCTTAGGGTAAAGTACTGTGCCATCACACCTTCAAGTCTTTCACATAGAAGCTCTCCTCCTGCAACAGATTTGTGAATTGCTCCGCCTATTCCAACCTCTCCTTCTAGAAGACCGCAGATTGCATCCTTAAATGCAGACCAAAGGGCATTGTTCTTTTCAATATCGGATCGAGATACCTCTGGCGAGTAGTTATTGTACTCCTCGAGAAACCTTTTGGAATCTTTGCCAATGTCCTTAGCGTTATTATTCTTTATATTGTTGACAACACTTTCAAGGGAGGAAAGCTGCTGCTTATTTTGACTAAAACCCTTAAATAACTTCAGCGAATCTTTAGTTAGGTCACTGAGGGACAGCAAGAGGGTTGTTCCCTTTACAACTTGTGAAGTTGCGTCGGCAATCTCCCCTGTCTTCTCCATTATTGCCGTCACATCAGGACTGGTGAAAATAACTTTTAAAGGATTTGCATTTGTTGCTATTAAAGCCGCTTGCTCCCCTACTTTCTGTGCCAGGTTCACGCTCACTACAGCCATCATCAATTGCGTGGCTTTTGTGAGCTTTTGTTCCAGTTCGCTTTGGACAGCTTTCACTTGAGTCTCATACTTCTCGAGCTCTCCTTTTACGAAAGCAACATCAGCTTCTGCTATTCCTTTTTCAAAGCTAGCAGCTCCTTGAAAATAGCTTGATATTCCCGAGACAGAAGTTTTTAAGTTCTCTTCCAGTGCTTTTATTGACGACAACACGTTATGTGCCTCATTTCATCTTTGAGCATCTCGATCATTTTTGCGTGCTTTACTTTGGCGTACAATCGAAGATCTTTCACAAGTCTTGGTTTTCTATTACGCTGAAATTACAAGGCGATAGGTGTTATAAATATTGGAATAGGGGCAGGCCTTGCTAAATTGCAGTCGTGTGCAGGCAAATTCGGTGATTTCAAAGTATTTGAATGCATCTTCCAGACCATAGACATTGCATTCTCGATGTCACCAAAACCTCTATTGCGCAGAAAATCACGATGGAAGTTATTCCAGGTTGTTTCAAAAAAGTTTGGAAGATTACAGGCATAGGCTGTCAGAACAGTAGCCTCGTGAAGAAATTGTGTATCTTTTGCATAAATGTAGTTGTTTCGCCGCGGCAACTTTTGGGACACAATTTGCTTATAATTATTTCTCATTAATGGAAGAACTTTCTCCACGTTGCATGTTGTGCTGCCCTCATTACAACCGATTTTTAGATCGTCCTCGTGTCCATAGATAGGGACCATTTTATACCATACTTTGTTCTCGTGCTCAACCGGAACTTTCACAGTCTTGGAATAACGGCCACGCTTTTTCATTATTTAACCGTAGAGTACGGTTTTCCATTTTTTGCACATAATAAGCTGTTCTTGCAAATCAGAGCTGTGGAAATATTCCTCAAATACACAAGATTTAGACATAAACCTGCCCAAATACGAATTGAGACCTTTTCGCGACCACTATCAAGAAATGATTTTATTTCAGCATCCATTTTGGCCCAAAACTCTTTGATTGGCGTGTTGTCATTGATCAAAGTAAAGCTCTTGTACAGTGTTTCGGGCAATGAATTAGATGAAATAATAATAATAATAATAATAATAATAATAATAATAATAATAATAATAATAATAATAATAACCTCGTTTGATGAGAGAATGTCAAATATTGAATTTCACCATAACGACGTTAACGGGACTGGAGCTTTTAGTGAAGGTGTCGCGTCCGGCAAGTGTCCGGTAGATCAGCAGCGCAGGCCCGGTCGTCATCCTGTTGCTGTTGAATAGCGAAAAAAGAGAGTGGGATGGTCAAAGGAGGACAACAAACGGTTGTTTGAATGTTATATTAGGAGTGAACCGGAGAGGCGAGGATACAGAAAGCGTGTGCTTGACCTGTGGAAATCTCATAACACCAACAATGAATTAACAGAAGCCATTGAGCAGAGATTGGCCGATCAGGTACGTCAGATTAAGAACAAGAAGTGGCTAGAGACCGTGGAACAAGACGAAATAGCACAAAGAGTGAGACATGGACATCATAAGACTGAAACTACAGAGCATACTTCCACAGATACACCGGAACATCAAACAACACCTGAAACCCAAGAAGATCAGCGACATGAAGACAGCATGCCAGCTGAAGAGGAACGTAGATGTTCCGCTGCTGAAGAACTACAAGACGGGATCAGCGCAGAATTGGATGTTCTTTGTGACAGGATTCTAGAAATTATGCAACTAGAACAGAGAGTCGGATTACCATCACTGAAGTCATGTGATAGGAAAAAGCTGAGAGTAGAAGTTGGAAAAGTCAATGAAGCCGTCAAAAGGATCCAGACGTACAACATCACTGAATTGAACTCTTTATTGTATGCAGCTGCATATGTCACTACAGAGAGAATGGGAATGTTAAAAGAGAGGAAAAGGGGAAGAACTAAAGAGCCATTCTGGAAAAGAAGGATTGAGAAGAATATCGAAGCTTGGAGAAGAGACCTAAGTAAGATTGAGGAAGTCCGAAGAGGAAACATGAGACTGAAGCAAAGAGTGAGGGAAAGGCTGAACAGAAAATATCGTCTTGAGGAAAGGGGCACTTTGTATGTCTCAAGCGTGTTGAAACAGAAGATCAAGGCGGGCGGAGTTAAGATTAAAAGATACGACGATAGATGTCAACAGTTCAAACATAACCACCTGTTTCGAACCAATCAGAAGTTGGTTTACGAAACACTAGATGGTAGTCAGCGAGAAGAAGCAGTATCTCCTGACCCCGCAGAAGCAACCTCCTTCTGGAGTAAGATCTGGTCGGAGGAAGTTGGTCATGATGAGAGAGCATCTTGGTTGAAGGATGTCGAGCTGGAGTTCAGTACGACAGAGATGCAAGAAGACATCAATATTACTGTGGAAGATATTAAAACAGGAGTGAGCAAGATGGCAAACTGGAAGGCAGCCGGTCCCGATTTAGTTCATGGGTTCTGGTTTAAGAAACTGACAGGATTGCACTCTAGACTGCAAGATTGCTTGCAGGGCAGTATGTGTCAAGGGAATGTACCAGAGTGGAAGGTCCGGGGAAGAACAGTTTTGATACAGAAGGACCCAGCGAAGGGTGCCCAGATCAGCAACTACCGCCCTATTACCTGTCTCCCCATGATGTAGAAGCTCTTGACAGGAATTATGGGAGAGAAGTTATACAGTCACCTGGGAAGGAGTGGACTCTTGGCAGATGAACAGAAGGGGTGCAGGAAGGGATCACGAGGAGCAAAAGATCAACTGCTTGTATATAAGGCAATCCTGAAGAACTGTCGGAGAAGGTTGACCAACCTGTCAATGGCCTGGATAGATTATAAGAAGGCATATGATATGGTGCCACATTCGTGGATCCTGAAATGTCTGGAGATGGTTGGGGCTGCCAATAATATTATTTCTATAATCAGCAACAACATGGTGAACTGGAAGACAGAATTGACATCTGGAGGAGCGACTCTAGGGCAGGTTGACATCAGGAGAGGTATTTTTCAGGGTGACTCCCTATCACCACTACTGTTTATAGTGGTCGTGTTACCCCTGACCCTAGTACTACGAAAGATAAGAGCTGGATGCAGACTGGCAAAGCATATGAAGCCCATTAACCATCTACTATTTATGGATGATTTGAAGCTGTACGGAGCTAGCAAAGACCAACTAGACTCACTTATCCAGGTAGTAAGGAGTTTCTCACAAGACATCAAGATGTCGTTTGGGCTAGACAAGTGTGCTGTACTAGAAATGAGAAGAGGAAGGCAAGTAGAAAGTAGCGGAATAGACCTGCCCAATGACCAACACATCGGGGGGATAGAAGAAGAAGGCTATAAATACCTTGGCATCTTACAGTTGGACCAGACTCTCAACACCAAGATGAAAGGCAAGATAACATCGGAGTATATTAAAAGAGTCAAGAAGTTGTGTAGATCAAAACTGAATGGAGGAAATTTGATTTGTGGTATCAATACCTGGGCTGTAGGAGTAGTACGCTACAGTGCAGGGATTGTGGACTGGACAATGGAAGAGCACAGAATAGATGCTTCAAGCTGCATTGAGGGAGAAAGTGATTGTTGAAGAAGAAAGTCTCCAGGATTATAAGAAGAGGAGGAAAGAGGAGAAAATCAAAAATTGGCACGAGAAAGCCCTGCACGGAGAGTTTGTTAAACAGACATCGAGTGTAGGTTGGGAGGAGTCTTGGAGATGGCTCAGGAATGGATTCTTGAAAAAGGAGACAGAAGGTTTGATCCTGGCCGCTCAGGACCAAGCGTTAAGAACAAACGCTATCAAGTGCAACAGATAAGACTTCAGTGACACCACTGTGTAGATTGTGTGGAGAATCTGCTGAAACAGTACGACACATTATCAGCGGATGCAAGATGCTTGCCCAAAGAGAGTATAGGAAGCGCCACGACAAAGTGGCTCTGCGGGTACACTGGGAGATATGCAGGAAGTATGGGATAGAGTGTACTGACAAATGGCATGACCATCAAGCCTTGCCAGTTGCAGAAAATGGAGAAGTGAGGATTACCCGGGACATGACTATCTACACAGACAAGGTGCTGAAACATAACCGGCCAGACATCACTCTAGTGCATAAAGAGACACAGGAATGGACACTTATTGACATAGAATGAAAGAAATGGTAAGTTGTAGTGCTTGGGGACGAGGTTTGAATTCCGGGCGAATACCCTTGGAATGTAATATTCGAAAAAATTAATTTCCGACCTCGTTGGGATTCGAACCCACGACCTTCGGAATTGTACACCGATGCTCTCCCA